>JAQGAY010001225.1:0-15747 GCA_034698085.1 Polydesmus angustus | reverse complement strand
ATATTACGCGTCAATATTTTATTGTACAGTAGTTGTGATGCTGTAAAGATAAAATTGCGTAGGCTGCTATAAATACTGTACAATATGTAAAGCATTATTGTACAGCATCTATTATAATTTATTAATATAGTGTGTCATTATGATAACACCGTCTTTAATTTAATTTATATATGACACCCCAATTGCGGGTAAACAAATTTACACGCATCAAAAATACGTATTTCTAAAATATTCAAAGCGAAATAAAAAAGACAATAAAAATTTTCTTAGAAAATTATTAAACATTTTAATTTATCCACCTACGTAAAATTTACTTGTTTTTCTAACATTATTTTGTTTTCAGGAGATGTAGTGTTGGAAAATTTAGAACTTAAAGATAATGCTTTTGGGGGATTGGATTTGCCATTTTCTACTGTCAGAGGGCGGTTAGGTATTATATAATTTTATATTTACAATTATTTTAGTGAAATAAAAATTTGAAACCTTGTCTTATTTTTTTAAATAGAAAAACTGGTTTTAAAAATTCCATGGAAGAATCTCTACGCTTCACCTGTCATCGCCACAATTGAAGGAATTTATCTTTTAGTAGTCCCGAAGATTGGTAAAAGGAAAAATTGAAGTTTTGCCGAATTTGTTAAATTTAAATTTTGTTCTTTATTTAGGAATACCTTATAATGCTGATAAAGAGAAGAAAGCTGCTTGGGAAACTAAACAGAAGCAGCTGCAAAAAATTGAGGAAGCCAAATTGCAAGAAGTTTCCAAAGGTTTGAACTTCAATATAATTTGTTTTGGAGTTTGAAGTAATCCAATAAATATATTAGAATCTAGTAACCAATCTCAAGATGGTTTTACGGAAAAATTGGTAGCCCAAATAATGAAAAATTTGCAAGTACAAGTTAGTCGCGTTCACGTGAGATATGAAGATGATTTTACAAATCCATCCATGCCGTTTGCACTCGGACTTACTTTATTTAATCTTTCCTTTGAAACTACTGATTGGTCTTCAGATCCATCGCCGAAATTCATCTACAAAGTAATATTAAACTATAAAGTTAAAATGTTTTTAGTTTTATATAAAAAATTTTATTTTTTTTTATTGTAGCTGATAACATTATCCAGTCTTTCATTTTATTTTGATACCGAAAATGTTACATTATTGTCGAAACTTGAATCTATTGAAGCCTATCAGCAGTTAAAGTTTGGCATTCCCTCTAGCGAAAATTCACTTCATCTTTCTTTTAGTAGGCTTTTGTATAATTATCGTTTGCATGCATTTTTATTATTAATATTTATTTATATATTTTAAGTTTTAAATCCTATTAATGCTGTGACAAAGTTGCAGTTGAATCCAAAACCCGAATCTGACGGCACAAATTATGCAACTCCGAAAGTTTATTTGACGCTTGATTTGCAATATATTAGCCTTTCTATTAGGAAATCTCAAGTAAGGAATATTATCGACTAGAAAAATAAATAACTTATTTAATTTTATCTAAAAATATTTTAGTTTGCCAATATTATGAAATTCTTGGAATCAGTTGAACGAATGTCCTTATCCGCGCCTTATAGAAAGTATCGACCGAAAGTTCCAGTTTCAAATAATTGTTCTGTTTGGTATTTAGTTGTTTTTGTTTTAAAATTTAAATACCGGTATCTTAATATTTTGGTTTTAGGTGGAAATTTGCTTATACGTGTATTGTAGAGGAAGGTGTAAGGCGAAGGAAGAGGAATTGGTCTATGAATAGCATTGAAGAACATAGGAAAAGCTTTCGAAGTTATAAGGATGTCTATTTACAAAAATTAGCGAATAAAAAGATATCAGAGGATGTGAAAATGAAAATTGAATTTCTCGAAGAGACTCTTGATGTTCTTAATATTACTTTGGCTAGAAAGCTTGCTGAAATGGAGGTAAAAGTTTAATTTACTAACTGAATGCATCAATTTAACTTTTCCAGTATACATGTATTTTAAAACTATTATTTGATTAGTATGCTCGCGCTGCATTAAATGATAAAAGTAATAAATCTTACTCGGGATGGATTAGTTCATGGCTTCCTTGGAAAAAAGAAAAAAAAAATGATGATGATATCGGAATTGGTAAACTTTTGTAGATGTGGTTTTCCTCAAGTAAAAAATATCGAAATTGTTTATTTAGTGAAGCGATTTGAAGAAGCTATGACATTAGAAGAGAAGTACAAATTATACGAAGCGATTGATTATCAAGAGAATATGGCACCTGCAGATTATCCCAAAACGGTTATTTTCCATTTAATCTTTACACATAAAAGAAATTATTATTATTATTTATTCTTTTCCTTACAGTTTATCGCAAATGATTTTAATTTTTTATTGAGCAATTTATCCGTACATATAATTGACGATTCGCTGAGGTGAATATGCATTTCATGATTGTATTGAATTATTTTAATAAAACTTTATATTTATTTGTTGTTAAGGTATCCTCAAGTATTGCATCTTTCGTTGGATGAAGTAAAATCTAGTTTGCAGATGCGACCGTCTGCTTCAGCTTTAAAGTATGTTTGGTATACAAATTTTTACATTTTACTGAAACTACCGTATATTTTGTTATTAGATTAGAGACTTCCATAAGGTCGTTTACTGTTTATGGGTATCAAAATAAGCCAGACGGTGCCCGTCCAATAATTGTTCGGTCTGTGACTGTAAACGAAAATAGAGATGTTCAATTGTTAGATGTACTTTTCGAAACTAATCCAGAAAGCGGAAATTGCGATCAAAAGATTCATGTTTTTGCACAACCATTAGAAATTATGTATCATGCTGTACGAACTGTTCTTTTTTATTTGGCTATTTGTGTTTGTAATGTTAAACTTTGTTTATTAGGAATCTATTCAACGCTTAGGTGAGGTTTTTAAAACAGAATCGGTTGAATTATCTGGGTATTTTAATTCAGGTTTTAATGCTATAACAGTAATTTATAAATTCGAAATAAATTAAAAGATTGCAGCAAGAAGCGATGGCCACGATGCAACAAATCAGGGAAAGCTCGACTACTGGATTACAACATGCAATTTCTGTCCAAAAGATTTTGGATTTAAAAATTGATATAATGTCATCTTATGTGATAATTCCCCAGCATGGAATTTCTATCGAGTAATTATTTATTATTTTTATTTTAATTGTTTACTATTTTTGTGTTATTAGAAAAGCCAGTATAATAGTTGCACAATTTGGTCATCTTAAAATTCGAAGTTTACCACGTAATCAAAATGCTGTAAATTTACAGGCATTAACTCGTGCAGGCAGTACTGATGTAAATATTAAACAATATGTTATAAACTTTAATTTTTATTAAAAAAATTATTTTATTTAATCAGGAAGAAAAATTGAAAGAAATGCTTGAGCAATCCTATGATCAATTTAATCTGGATTTGATTGGAATTCAAATTTTATTAGCTAGTTCAAGTACTTATTGCAATAAAACTTTAATGACAGATGTTTATTTGTCCTTTTATTTTGTTAGGCGATAACTGGAAAATGGTCATCGATGGTGAATCTAATTTACATCTATTGACTCCATCTCGTTTTCATTTTAATTTGCGAAAGTGCATCGTGCACGATGATCCGCGATTGCCAAAGTATTTTAAATTAAGCATTTGCATTTGAATTTTATTTGATAATCATAATTATTTAAGCTTTCAAGTAAAAGGCGAACTACCTCAGTTATGTTTGCAAACTTCCGATAAGCAACTGTTGCAACTAGCTGTTATACTTTTTAGCTTTCCAAAAACTACTGATTATGACAGCGAATTATATACGGTAGATTGATATTTAATATTATAATGTTAGTTATGTTATTTTGTTTTTTATAGCCCGACTCTATCAATTTAAATAAATCTAAAGCTGGGTCAGATTTAGCCTTATCTCAAAAGGATTTGATTGCTTTATCCTCTAACAAAGATTACAGTCAGAGCAGTGATCAGTTGACCAAACTTGAACTTTCTTTTGAAATTGGAAAAGTACGATGGTTAATTAATAATTATTGGGGGAAATTTACAATACTGTATATTTATTTTTTTAGGTTAAAATACTTGTGAAAGAGTCGGATGAATCTTTACTTGAATTTTGTATCAATCAAATTGGCTTAAAAATTATGCAAAAAAACTTGATTTTACAAGTTTCTTCCTTTATTGACGACATAAGTTTAGAAATAAAACATTGTGAAAGTAAGGATAAATTCATCTTACTAAATTGATATTTTAATAATAATTTTCTTAAAATTAGCTGACGGATGCAGTAAATTTTTAAAGATGATCTATACTTCGAAGCATGATCAAACTTTGGAAAAGATGTTTGATTTCAGTTATTGCAACGTCAATAATAAAGCCTTCGATTTTTCAACAACTCATTCTTCAATTGAACAACTTGTTAAATTAAGATTCTCTAAACTAAACGTTTTTCTTCATCAAGAAGCTCTTTTGAAATTAATTGGATTTTTTAGTAACATTCAAACAAACATGGACGCTTTAAAAGGAGAAAAAGAAGTTAATAAGTTAGATATTTTAAGGCGAAGTACAAGCACAATTTCTAGTGTTTATGATTATGCAAAGGAAAGTGTTGGTACGTTTATTATTTATTAGTTTTTGTTAAATTATGGCTTTCAAGTTATAAATATTTTAAATTTTTTAAAAGGTCCGCGTCAAATAAGAACTTTAACAGGGAAGCGTTCAGACGAAATTATAAATCTTCAAACCGAAGTAATTCTTGACTGTTTTAGTGTTCAGATATGCAATTCAATAAAACCAATTTCTAACGTTGCGATTGAAGGTAAAGATTTATTCATCTAAATTGAGTTGATTTATTTAAGAATTTAATTTCTAGGCTTAAAAGTATTTTTTAAAATGAGGAAGTCTTGGAATGAAATTCAAGCTCATCTTAATAATCTTTCTGTTGTCGATCCTAATCCCAATGCAGCTTATAAACAGGTTTGTGCTATCTAGGAAAAAAAATGTTTTTTTTATTAACGTTGTGCTTTAGATAGTATCATTTGGAGAAGAAGATGCTTTTAATGTTGAAGTTGTTGCATATAGTGAAATTTATAAGAGAAGAAATAGAAATAATATTTCTGCTGTTGATACAAGTCTTAAAGCTTGCATCGGATCGGTAACTTTTGTATTCTTAAACAAATACATAACTGAACTAATGGTAGGTCATTACGCAGTTTATTTGTTTTTTTATAAAACAACTTTTAAGTTTTGAATTTCACAGTGTTTTGTAGATTGTTTTCAAGTTGCTAAAGACAAAGTTGGTGAAGTTAGCGCTGCAGCTGCTAAAGCCGCCAGCAAAAATGTTAAAGAAGCGTATCAAAATGCTACAAAAACTAAATTAGACTTTCATCTTAAATCGCCGATTGTTATAATTCCTCAAAACTCGACCAATTCAAACGCCTTAATTGCTAATTTGGGTTCAATTATTATTTCAAATAAGTTCTCTAAAATTTCAACAGATATTCCAAACATTACTCCGGTTGTTGACAGGATTAAAGTATCATTAGATAATCTACAGCTTTCAAGGTTTGTTCCTTATTATATTCAATAATTATTTTGAATTTATAGTAATAAATGTGTTGGGATTTAGAGGCGATTGTAATTTATCTACACTTCAAATGAATTATGAACATGTACTGTTGCAACCAGTATCTTTTCATTTAAATGTTGCTAGAAATCTTTCCATCGGTGTGTACACCGAGCTTCCAGAAGTTGATATTAATGGGAAACTTGGCATTATTCAAGTAATACTTAGTTATTGGAAAAATTAATTTAAAATAACTGTTTGAAATTATTTAGCTGGCAATCACTGACGTGGACTATAATTCCATACTTCTCGTTTTAGAAGAAAACCTTTCAGAAGGCCATCCTCGACAATCTGCTGAAGCTAATAAACAGCGTATTTCTTCTGCATCTAACGAATCTATTTTTGACGCATTAAAAGCAAATGTTACTGGCGCTGAATCTTCAATATTCAAACGATTAACGTTAAATTTCAACATGGAAAAATTTATGATAATGCTGAACAATGCACATAGTAACAATCTGGTACTATTAAATTTTCTTTTGCTTATTAAGTGTTGTAAAAATATTATAATCAACTGGTTTTTTTAATTTGTAGGTTAATTTATCATCTAGTGTCGATCCCTTGGCTAAATTTGAATTTGTTAATTTATCAACTAAAGCTACTATTTGGAGTAACAACAAAATTGCTGCAAATGTAAAACTTTTTAATTTAATTTGGGATGATACTAGATCAAGCAGAAACCATCAAGGAATAACTAGGTAAATATTAATTAAATGTTTAAAATTTGTAAATAATGTTTTTATTGAAAATAGAATGATGCATCAATTGAAAGGGAGTGAAAATCAGGAAATGATTTCATTAAATTTTGACCAGGACAGTTCTGGTGATAAAACGGGTAATCTTTACATATAAAAAATGAAACTACCAGTAATTTTATTTATTAAATTATTATGTATAGTGAATTTAAATATACAAGGATTTGGATTGATATTTTGGATTGACTATTTAATGCTTTTGGCAAAGTTTTTTCAACCACAGCAAACTACAGTGAAATCTGTAAAATCAGGACGACCGTCTTCAAATACTTCTGTTAAGAAAACTGGTATATAACCTTTATAATTATTTTTTAGTATACTTATATTGAGATTTTTAAAGCTCAAAGTAAAAGTAAAATAGAACCAACAACTTCTTCGTCAATGAAGTTAATTTTGAAAGTGGCTAAATCTGAAATTATGGTTGTGCAAGATGCAGATGATATAGATACTTCAGTTATTGTTTTTGAGGTAAGAGATAATATAGTTTTTGAAAAGTATTTGAATTCATATTTGTAATTATTTTAGAATGAAATTAATTTACGAGCTACGCTAACGAATTCTACTCAAAATATAATGCTTAGTATTGGAAAACTGCAGCTGTTCTCTAGCACTTACAATCCGGCAGAACGATTGGCTAATCTTGTTGAAGTATTTAATACTTTTGTAAAATCATGCATTTTAATTGTTTACATTTTGTTAATAACCTAGATTCTGAGTCCCTGCGAAATTAACGTGGTTTTAAATAAAAACTTGGAACGAACAACAATTGATGTCAACAGTACTGCTTTACTTATGCACATTTCTCCGTATACTGTTCAGTTATTGGTTTCTGTTCTATCTTCATTTAAATCTACGGTATTGTAGTTTTACCGGTTATATAATTATTTTAATTAACGTTATAACTTCTAAAATATAGCCTAAAGAAACTGAAAATGTTGAAACTGTAGAAATTGACTATTCCGATTTATGGAAAATCCGAAAATTAGATGTATATGATTTTTGGTTTCTAAAACCGGGTAATTATCTTGTATGGACATTATATTTTAGATTTTTAGTTTTATGAGTTATAATAATTAGATATTGCTGAAGAAGCCATTGAAATGATGGAAGAAGAAGAAAAGGAAGCTTCTACTGTTATATCTTCCGAACAGGTTTTTTTACAATTTGTAGCTCTAATTTTTGTTCACAAAAATTGAATTTATAATTTTGCAGATGATTATAGAAGCCAAAATTATAGTTTTAACGGTTGAGATTCAATTGGGCACAAAAACGGTTCCTCTAATTGTTCTTGAAGCGGGCTTCACCGGTGACATTCGCAATTGGTCTGCAAAAAAAGTGATTATTAATGTCATAAGATACTTTTACTATGATTATGTATTAATTTTCTGTTCAGCTTTCTGCTAGTTGCAGTTTTAACATTGAAGCTCATTATTTTAATAAGCGATTAGATGTTTGGGAACCAGTTATTGAGTCTGTTGATGATGGCAAAGGCAGAAGACCGTGGGAAATTTTATTGGAGGTACAGTTACTTATTTCTGCAAGAATTTCTATTTATTAATGATAATTTGTTGTGAAGTTGGATCAACATGATGAGGGTGATACGTTAGTTGAAGATCCTGAAATTGATGATATTGAAGAAGTTCATTTGGAGTTACCAGAATATGTCATAAATATTTATTCAACCGACATGCTTGAGATGACTGTCACTAAGAGCTTCTTAGATGTTCTTTCTAATCTAGGAAAGGTAATACAGTACAAGAAAACTAACTATTGTTAATATTTTCTTACATTTTTTATTTTATTATAGGTATTTGGTGAAGCAGTATCATTAAAAGAAAGTGTTCAAAAGAAAGTAATTGCTGTAGCTCCATATTTGGTGCAAAATGATACTGGAATGCGTATCTCATTTAATTTTGAAAATCAGGCATTTGAGGTAAAAGCAAACAAGAATGCAATTTCTGTAAGAGCTGAATTTTTTTTAGTGTTTTTATTATATAGGTTGTAAACGAGAAATCTTCTGAAATTAGTGATGTACTTCTAGAAACTGGGGCAGTCATGCACTTGACATTAAAAAGTAGCGATGCAGCTACAGCTAAAAAATCGATCTTGCAAGAGCAAGATTCAGTAGTAGAGCAACAACTAATGTTGAAAGTATTTATAATTTCCACTGCTAGTTATGAAGGTGTATAAACAAATATTTTTAGATGGATGAAATGAGTGTAGTACGAACATTATCTGTAACTAGAACTGAAAAGCGGTATTTTCCTCTTCCTCAACGAACTTATCCCGGAGATCAATGGGGATTAGTTGCAGAGGTGACTGTAGAGGATTGTTATAAAACTGTTACCCTCAGGTCTATTATTCAGGTATTTTTTTGTCATTAATAATGCAAATAGTAAGCTTACCTTGGATTATTTCGATTGTTCATAATTATGTAGATAGTGAATCATCTAAGCATAGGTGTTGATGTTTATTACATGACTGAAGGTGGAAACGTATTACAATTTTGTGGTGAAATAGAGGCATTTTCAAAGTTAAATTTACCTTTTCATGCAATTTATACACCGACAAATGAACTATTTTTGAGACCAAGTGGCAATAAGTAAGTATTTTTTTAAATTACTGTATAGGTTTAATTTTTTTAAACTTCCATAATTATGATGTTAGGTATTCCGCTTCAATTGTACCATTTGTTTGGAAAGATTTACAAAAATCAATAAAGGTTACAAAAGTTTTAAAATGTGAAGCAAAAGATAAAGATGGTTTACCAGTGTTTATTAACGTAAGTGTTTATCCCATTATTTTTATTTTTTTATTATTATTACTTTAAGCTGACATTATATTGTAGGCAATTGGCGAAATGGAAAAAATATTGTACGAAAATACTCGAAAGAAAACATTACCTAGCACTTGTTATAATATTAACTTGTTCCCAACTGTGGTGTTTTGCAATCTACTTCCTTGTCAAGTTTCTTATACTTTTCAGGTGAGTTACATACTGTTGATAATTTGATGTATTTAAAGAATAATTAATTTTGCAGGGACCATTTGAAGCGATTGTTCTCGAGGAGGGGCAAAGTAAACATTTGCTTAATGCGGAAATTGGAAGTTCAACCGTTAAATTTAAAGTATGTGTTTATTTAAATTTATTGATATTGTGTTGATTAATATTTTCTTTAATTTTATTATTATAGATAATAAAATACATGGATCAAGAGTGGGAATGTGTTAAAACATTGAGTTCATTGTTGGAGGCTGTTTGGACATTTACTTCTACAACTTCTAAACTGATACTAGTAAGGATTAATTTAAAAATTACGTTAATGTCGTTGTTCTAAATTTATCTGAATTATATAAAGGATCTTGGATGTCAAATACAGACCGAAAAAGGAAACCACCATTTAACACTTTATTGTCCATTTTGGATGATTAACAAAACCTCAAGAACACTTTTTTATAGGGTATCATATTCATGTAGTTTTATAATCTACTATTTTTATTGTCTTGGATTTACTCTTGGTGATTGGGTTCATGTTTGTACATTTTTGTTAATGTTTTGTCGTTTCTTCTATGTCGTTTGTTAGAGGTCTAAGAAAGGTGAAAAGCATTCAAACCGTGGAAACCAAACAAAGGTAGACGGTGAATTTTAGGGTTTTTTTAAAAAAAAAATATTAAACATTTTTTAACCCTGAAATGCATGTTTTAACACTTATTTTTTTAGATTACTAACCATACTAATTTTTTTTTTTTTTTGGTTTTTTAATTTTAGTTTGCCTATATTAATGCTTTTTTTAAATTCCTTTTTGAATACAGAATGATGATCAAACAGCTTTTATTACACATCCTGGATATTTAAACAACACTCCAATTTTGTTTTCTTTTAAGCCCAAAGTATTTTTCTCGAAGAAATTGGTAGGTTCATTAAAATTATTTTGAAATTCATTTTAAAAAAAGTAACTGCGTTCAGGCATCAATCAGAGTTGAGGATTCAGAGTGGTCTGATAGATTTACATTGGACACAGTTGGAAGCAGTGGCTGTGTTTCTTGTCCTAATAAAAACAATTCTTCAATTGAGGTACAAATTCGTGTATTTTAATTTTTAAAAATAATTTGGTATACCGGTACTGTACTTATATTTTCTGGAAAAATTATTTTTATTTTTAAGATTGGAGTGGACATTCGTTTGTCAAATACACGTTTAACCAAAATTGTGGTTTTTACTCCATTTTATTTGACTGTTAATAACACCAGTTTTGACATTCAGTGTCGTGAAACTGCCTTGGACAGTAATTGGATTGATATTCCTGCAGGCCATGTAAGAAATGACAATACAGTAGATGTATTTTCAAATTACAGTAATTTGTTAATTTATAATATTTGTTTCAATAGTGTATTCCAATTTGGCCAAAATTTTCTACAACGAAAAAAGAATTGATACTTCGTATAACTGGAACTGTAGATGAATCAAAGTCTTTCAAATATTCAGAATCTCACTCCAGCTTATTGGCTTTAAATAATTCAGTAGGACATATGACAACTTAATTGAAAATTATTTTTTTATCGTATTTTTATCTATCATATTTATTTAAGAAAGGAGGATTGTTTGTCGATTGCCATTTGACTGAATTATCCTGCATTATTTCGATTGACCCATACTCACTCGGAATGTGCAATGTTCTTCTTATTAACAGTTGTCTAAACACTTCTATCAGTTTTAAGCAGCAGTAAAACTTATTTCTCAATTTTGTAGAACTTAAGTTTTATTTTAGTTTTATTGCAGAGGAGTGAATACTGATTGCAGTAGATTAGAACCATCAGAAATGGTCTATTATACATGGAATGATCCTTGTGGAATAAGAGAATTTATTTGGTTTGTGGAACAAGGGAATAAAGTTAAAAATACTTTAATTATGGTAAATTTATTGTGTCATAAATAATTTGAAAGTTTATTTTACAAATAAGTTGAGACATTTTGTTCTAATTTAGGATGGAATCGGTGAATATGATATTTCCGGAAAAGAAAGTATTTTTTGGGTATCTTTTTTAGACGATACTCAAAGAGTTTTGCTGTACACTGATGATTTAGCTATCGCCACGAATGCACAATGTGTAATAGACCTACATAATTTAATTTTTTTTTTAATATTAACTATTTTTATTTTTTGTAGACCAATGAACTGGAAAGAATTAGCACGGAAATAAGAATAAATTTACCTGGAATAGGAGTCTCGGTTGTTGATAACTTATTAAAAAGAGAAGTTTTGTACTTGGCCTTAACTAGCTCTGGTGTTGTTTGGGAATCCTCAAAAATTGGCGGAAGAAGATGGATTGCCATGAATATAAAAGATAATCAAAATTTGGAAGTGGCTTTTAATAAATATGATATGGAATTGAAATTGAATAAAAAGCCTCAAAACTGCCACACTCTAGATGGCAATTTGAAGGTAGACTTTGCAAAAGAGAGAATATTTATACCTCAAGAGAAAAAAGTTAGAAGAAATTATCAACCTGGTTTGTGGATTCAGTATTCTGTATCCCCGCACAATATGCAGTTGCACCTTAAAATTAATCGTTTACAGGTTGGTTTCAAAATTCTTTTCCTTTTGATTATGTAATTTGGGTAAATATAGTTTTTTTTATTTATTTATTTTAGATTGACAACCAGTTGCAGGATTGCGTTTTTCCTACTATTTTTGCTCCTGCAATATTGCCAAAAACAGTGGTTGCTGAAACAGGTTTAAACATTTTTATAAAACTTCAATTATTATAATCAAAATTTTTATTTTAGTTCCAAAATCATTTATTGAAGCCAGTATAGTAATTAGAAAAAATGATCATAATCTAATAAAACAATACAAGTAAGTTATCTTCACAACTTACTTTGAAAACTGTTTGTTTGATTTATCATTATTTCTCAAAAGATATTTTAAAGTCTTGGTGCAAGAATTCAACATTAAACTCGATCAGGGATTTATAAACGCTTTAATTACTTTATTTCAACAGCCAACTTTGCAAGATCGAGATAAAGTACGTAGATAAAAAAACCCGTATGAAATATTAATGAAAACTCAGACCTCCGTACTAGCCTTATTGTCAGATTTCTTAAACTTTGATCTGCAGTTTTTGATAGAAATTGAAATTGAAACTTAAATTTTTTTTATTTTATTTCAATTTTTAATTAAAGTTCTTAAGAAATTTGAACATGTAACTTAAAACACTTTTTAAAAGTTTTTTCTATTGAGATTTGAATTTTAATTAAATGTAATACTGTAATGTTTAATTTTATAGGTAGAATTAACAAAGGCAGACATGAAAGTAGCGAATATGGAATTGATACAATTAATTGCTCTTACTTCTTCGAAAGATGTTAAAAACTTTTATGATATTCTTCACTTTTCTCCACTAAAGGTAAACTATACAGTATTTAAAAATTTTCGTTTATAGAAATTATTAATTGAAAAAATTATTTATTTTAGGTTGGCATCAGTTTCTCCATGCAAGGCGGAAGCGATAGTGATTCTAAGAAACCAACAACTATTCATTCAGAGTTTTTAAATGTTTTGTTACAAAGCGTCGGCGTTACATTGACCGAAATTCAAGACGTCGTTTTCAGGCACGTAACTCGCTTAATTTACGTGGTACAGTGTATTATAACTGAAATTTTATATTATCCTAGGCTTGGTTTTTTTGAAAAACAACATGTTTTTATGAGCGATAAGCAATTGATTAATGAAGTTGCATTTCACTTTGCTGCTCAAGTAATTCTATACAATAATTAAATGTACATGTACTTAACTATAATTATCTTAACAATAATATTGTTGTAGGCGGTGAAACAGATGTATGTTGTAATTTTGGGTTTGGATGTAATTGGCAATCCTTATGGTTTAGTAATGGGTTTGGGAAAAGGACTTGAAGATTTCTTTTATGAACCATTTCAAGGAGCAGTTCAAGGACCAGAAGAATTCGCTGAAGGATTGGCGCTCGGAATCAAAAGTCTTTTAGGACACACCGTTGGAGGAGCAGCGGGAGTATTTAGTAGAATAACTGGGACTTTAGGTAAAGGTGTGGCGGCTTTAACTATGGATGATGAATATCAAAAGAAAAGGAGAGAAGCTCTCAATAAAAGGCCCGCTAACTTGCAACAAGGTTTAGCTCAAAGTGGAAAGGGTTTATTTATGGTATATAAAAAGGGCGATCCAAGATTTGACCCAAACATTGCAAGTAATTCGCAATTTTATGTTTAGGGTGTTTATGATGGAGTTACGGGAGTATTTGTGAAACCAATCGAAGGAGCAAAACAAGAAGGAGTGGGAGGTTTTTTTAAAGGAATGGGAAAAGGAGTTGTTGGTTTAGTAGCAAGACCCGCTTCTGGAGTTATGGATTTTGCAAGCGGTTCTTTCGATGCAGTTAAACGGTATCCATAGAAGTACATGTAATATAATTAAAAAGTGTGATTCTACTAATAATAATGATATAGAGCTGCAGATTTATCCGAAGACATCCACAAAATCCGACCATCGCGATTTTTTCGAATTGATGGGAGAGTTCGCTCTTATGTTAAAATAGAAGCTGAAGGTAATCATCTGCTTTTAGAATTGGATAAAGGTAAATTCGCTGCAACTGATAATTACATCGCGCACGCTGTTGTTACCCAAGATGGCAGAGCTGTTTTGCTAGTCACTGATAAGTAAGTACAATGGGCGTCATATTAATATCAATGAAAATGACGATTTATTTTTTGCCAGGAGAGTGATCATGGTTTGCAAAGGCGATATTTTTGGACAATGGAATTGTGAATGGAATTATATTTGGGATGATTTAAACGGTTTGCCTCAATTAAATAAAAAAGGGTTACTTATTCAGCTAAAGGTGCAAACACAATTAGTTATTAATGTTTTTTAATTAATAAATTAATCGTTTTAGCCAAGTAAAAAAGGGAAAAAGGTTTTGGGAATTTTTGGAAAAGATATGTCTTCCAAATTGGTGGAAATAAAAAATTTAGAATTAGTCCAAGTAATTAAATGCAAGCTTTTAATTCATTAATCAAAATCCTAAAAAAGTTAATTTTTAGTGGATTATCGACAAAATTGATACGGCCATGAAAAGTGACCTGTGAGATGTCATTTCCGAGATGGATGTCGTGAAGACTAGTCAAGAATGCTCTCTGTTAAAATGTAACATGTGTATTTTTTAAGTTCATTTAATTATTTTTCAAAACTCAGTCGTAATATTAAAGATGAGATTTTATTTCGTTATTCATAGTTTTCCTGTTTCGCAGAAGCATTAACTTCTTCTTCTCCAGATTTTATACCACGAATACTTAAATCGTATACAATTTCTTCGATTTTTTTCACGTCGTACTTTAAAGCATCGAATCGTTTTCTTAAAGAATCGTTTTTAAGATTGAGTAGGCGAAAACCGGAGTTGAGATTGTTCACAAACTTTGATATCTTGTAAGGTCGGGCATAATCCCCCGCCACAACACTATTCACCGCAAATCGTGACTGTTAAACAAGGAGGAAGATAAATTTCAAAATAATAGATTAAAGAAATTAGTATTCATTTTTACCAATTCTGAAACTAGATTTAAAAGTCCCATCAAAAAATCTTCGATATCAATATGAAACCCATCTTCGCGTTTTACAGAAACTACGTAGTAATGAAGAATATGGTTTAAAAAAAAATATATTTTATATCGATGTAAAATAGGCTACTGTATTAGTGAAATCGTACCTCCCATTACTACTGCCGCTTGTTCTCGAGTGCTTAATTGTTCCGTTCTAAGAAATATCAGCAACGATGACAAGAAACTTAATCTTTGGTTAACAAACCGCCAATGATCATGAAATCTGCAATAACAAATGTGTAATTAGATTACAGGTTTATCTTAAGTAAAGAATTTCGAATCGCTTACCTATAATATTGGTCTTTTGGAACGAGATTAGCAAGGTTCTCGTACTGAGACCTGACAGAAGTAAAGAAGGCATCAGCTTCACCGCAAAGACGATTAACTACATTTCAGAAAATATTTTAACTAAAATTTAAAATATTTTTGTGTAATAATTAAGAACTTGTTTCGGGGCTTGTGTCTCTATGAATTCCCTGTAAAATGGTTAAGATTTCTCTGGCACTTTGTTCTAAGCTTTGTACTGCATTTCGAATTTCCTAATTATAATTTATCAATATTATTATTCATTACAGTTAATTTTTTTTATTAAAAATAAGAAATGTGTAAAATGAAATTGTACCTCTCGCAGATCTTGATCGGCTTTTAAATACTGACAATAATCATTAAAGTTAATTTTTATTTGATCTTCCATTTTCAAAAAAAAACTTGACACTTTTCCTATTTTTCACCCGGTGTCAATCCAACGCC
>JAQGAY010001224.1:0-15750 GCA_034698085.1 Polydesmus angustus | reverse complement strand
TTTGGTAATTTAGCGTGTGAATCGCCACTTTTAGTGATTTATTTTGTCAGTGAAATAAGAATTTTACTAAAAAAAAGAAGAAAAAATGCCTGAAAAAAACGCAAGTCGGGATGTTTAATTGCAACAGGTATTCAGTTCTCCGAATAATTTGAGAACGATAGCATAGCATGTTCCAATTGTATCCGCGGGCCATTTTTTTTTCCTTAACATTTTTCTAAGCTTTTGTCGACGTCGTTTTATTTTTTTTTTTTTTATATAAAAAAGCCTTAAATTTTTTGAAAGAAAGGTGTATGGGTGTGGAGGGAAGGGGAGGGGCCGAGTGGGTGGGATGAAGATTGAAACGAGAAGAGAGTTGATTTCTGCTAATTAGTATCAACCTCCGTATACGTTTTTAAGTTATATAGGCAAGTGGTTCTGCCTTAGGCATCCCCACGAATCAGCCATTTCTATCGAATCCCCTTACACATCTCGGGCGGTGGTGATGGTGAAGGGGGGACGGGGGAGAAGAGAAGATGGGATTTTTTTCCCTCCCATTAAAACAATCTCTTCACGGCGAGTGCAATTAGTTTTGTTTTCAACTCGTGCAAATGAAATCAATGACATTTTTTTACTCTCTCCCTTCAAAACTTCCATCAACAAACACAGGTGTTTCATCTATCTCTCTTATACATACCTCTCTCTCTTACTCTTTCATCTTTCATTATTTTATAAGTAATTTAAAGCATCTTGATTTTTATGGGCTTTATTTTGACACTCCTATCTTAACTGAGTCGACAATTTCACTCGGTAAATTTAAGGGAAATGAAATTGGAGGGTGTCAAAAATATTGTTATGAGAGGAATTATTATTGGGAGAGAGAGGGGGGTTAAAGTTATTTAATGAAAGAGGCGTAATTCGCGTTTGACCAGCACGATTCGTTTAACATTGTTATTTTTTTTTTGTAGGCGATGTTAATGCGATAAATTAGAAACGTGAAAGTTTTTCACTCGTTAAAATCGATTTACTGCGTTCGCAGAATTTTTTTTTTTTTTTTTACATTTGTCGATAGAATATAATTATTATGCAAAAGATAAATTAGCTGTTGCTTCTCAAAGTTTTTTTTTTTTTTTTTAAGCTTCGCGGTACGCTAAGTAAATTATAACAATCATGCGAGCGGTACATGTACGGATGCAAATTGGTTAACTTAGTTATTAAAGTAGATTTTGAATAAAATTTTGATGGAATTTGCTTAATAAAAGATAACATCTGTCTAAAAAAAATTGATAAAATTTTGCTCAAAGAACTGATAAGAATTTACTTTAAAATGATAAAATTATGCTAAAAATTTATATTTTAACAAAGAATAATTTTATTCGAAGGAATGATAATAATAAATTGTGTTGTTTATTTAAAAATACTCAGCTCAAAAATGATAAAATTATTTCCAAATTCGTTTAAAAGTTGCAAAATTTGCTTGTAAAAAGGATATAACTTTGTTTGAAAATGACAAAATTATGCTCAAAGTGGGAACAGTTTGCCTTAAAAGCGATAAAGGAGCACTTTCTCAAGTGCTTGTGCCGTTACTCAAAAGTTCCAAAATAAGCATGTAAATCTTGTAACTTATCCTGAAACAACAGTCCCTCCCGTCTTCCCAGCAATTTAAGTACTGTACAAAAAGAAATAAATAAAACATACTGTAGTAATAAATTATAAAACTTGAGTAGATTTAGTCAATAATTATATTTGAAAATCCCTAAAAATACTTTTTTAGTACAGTACCGGTAGTAGATTTTTAAAAATCTTCAGACGACGATAACAGTTACACGTAAGCTACTTAAGAAATTTGTCTCCAAATTTTAATTGACTCTTCAAAAAGTAAAAAAAAGTAGAATTTTAGCTCACTTATAGCAATTTGTTTATGTAAAAATTTTAAGTGTCCAGATAAGTTGCACTTAAATTCTTAGCGAAAATTTCCAATGGGAAAATCACTAGTACAGTTTAACGTGATTTCTGAATACTACATGTAGAATGGACTAATAAACACCTGTTGAACAACCATAAGCCACCCAACTTAGATGACCTTTCCTCTCCCCACACACACACTTTTAAGTGCGCCACCTGTGAGCTGTTTATGCAACCGAATAAATGATGTCTCTTTTCATTAGCATCAATTTGTAGACGTTCGCGAAAGCGTCTAGTGAATTTTTTTTAAGGTTATTTCTCCATACAATAGAACTGTCATAAATCGAAGTTTTGACGACTGAACCTCTAGAAATCGAAATTTAAAAAAAAAAAAATAATTTATAAATGGAATTGAAACATTATTTCCGGTTTTTGAACACGCGCTAAGTCTTCATTGACCTAAGGCAGGTCTGCACTTTTCATTTATTATTTTTTTTTTTAATCGAAACCTCTGTAAAGCGAGTTACATGTATGTAGGGTGTTCGCAGAACTTAGCAAATTTTGAAAAATGAATAAATCGGTCAAATTTTAACAAAATTGCATTTTTTTTTTTTAATATTGACATCCATCGACATCTTACATTTAATAATAAAAAACAATTTTTGGAATATGACCTCTATAACTGAGTCGGTACACATTAATGCGCTCAAGGAAATTTGCATTAATCCTATGGTAGATGCCGGCACGTGCCGAGATGCAGTCGGCAGGTGCAGGCTGGAAGCCCGCAAAAGCTTTAACCGTCAAAGTAAGCGCGTGTGCACGTTTACACGTACCGACTCAGTTGTAGAGGTCATATTCCAAAAATTGTTTTTTATTATTAAATGTGAGATGTGAATGGATGTCAATATTAAAAAAATAATGCATTTTCGTTAAAATTTGACTGATTTATTCATTTTTCAAAAATTGCTAAGTGCGGCGAAGAGCCTATATTTTGTTTAACCTTGCTAAATCGATAGAAAACTCGAAGAATTTTTGATCTCACCTTAAAATTTCAATTATCGAGTTTCTACTGTACAGTAAGACCCCGTTTAGCGCGGTTGATACGTTCCAAAAAAAACAGCGCTAAGCGAAAACCGCGCTAAACGAGGCCATGTTAAACTGCCATTGGCCGCCATTTGCCCATGTTAAGGGTATAGGAATCCAATATCAGCGTTAAACGAAACAGCGCTAAACGAAACAGCGCTAAACGGGGTCTTACTGTATATTATTATTATTATACGAATTTGATTTATTGGTCATCTTAAACGATGCGATATCACGATTTTTAAGACTAGGGGCGTTGACCTAATTGTTATACTTCCGCTTGTGTATTTGTTGATTGGAGCGTGTAATCGATTCATATACGTTTGGAAGATGGCGGCGAATAAGTTAACCAGTTTTTTTTTTCTTCTTTTTCTCCCGGTTTTTCGGCTGTTCTTTATATACATTTTTACAAGGGAGTGAGTGTTCGCTCTGTCGTTCATGATAAAAGGTAAAAGTCGAATCAAAATGAAGTGATTTTGGGAGGAGGAAACTTTCGTTTTCATCGGAATTTCTTCGCTTTAAGAATTCTTTTCTTATTTAAAATAATGAAAACTGGCGAGTATCAAAAGAATGTTTCATTTTTTTTTTTTTTTTTTTTGATTGTGAAGAATGACAGAGAAACTGAACGCCGAAATTATTCCGCCGTTAGAGGACGACACCTGTGACGAACTTGGTTTCAAAATGGCGCGTATTTTTATTTTTCATGATACTGTATTATAGTTGGCGCAACATAAAGTGGTTTTTTTTTTCTTCTTTGCCGAGTTATATTACGCTCGTAAGTAAAAGGGGCCGCCAAAGAGTCCCATCTGTCAGCCCTCCTGCTGATCTAAGCCATCTAGCGGACAT
Source organism: Polydesmus angustus (assembly GCA_034698085.1). Classification (NCBI taxonomy): domain Eukaryota; kingdom Metazoa; phylum Arthropoda; class Diplopoda; order Polydesmida; family Polydesmidae; genus Polydesmus; species Polydesmus angustus. The sequence continues at coordinate 11,940 of JAQGAY010001224.1, read as the reverse complement.
TTCCAATGAGAGTGGCGCGTAAATCACCGAATGAAAGAGAATAGAAACAACTTAAGAATATGTCGCCAAAATGACGGAAAAATAATATTATAAAATGAAATTATTATTTTTTTTCTCCTTAGATTTTTTTAAAGAAAATACTCTATTGCTATTCGAGTTCAGAAATGGAGATTATTTTTTTAATGGAGGAAAAATTATTGTTTTTATAAGTGACGTATCGATGAAGTAGCTCATAAAATACGATTTATGACTAAAAAATGTTTTTCTTAAATTTAATCTTTTGATCTTTTTAAGAGAAAAAAAATCTATCATAGTGGTGGAAAAATTTTTTTATGTCAAAAGGAAACGACGTGACGGGGTGATAAATACTGTAAATAAAAAGGGTTAAAAGTTGAATCACTATGCCAGAGTCTAACCGACTGAGAAGTATGCACAGTATACTAATATTCTTGTTTTCTTTGTAAACAAACAAATTTTTCGTCCGCCATACTAATATCTTTAGTCCAATATTTTTTTTATATTTATTTGAAGTACTCGGTACATGCGGTAAAGCGTTCAACTCACATTTACAGAACTAAAAATTGAGATATCGCGCTTTTTAAAGTTTTTAACAAATACTGTAAATATGAAATTGCAAGTTACCAACCCAATAGGATATCTTAGCGTGTTGATAGTTTTCTACAAAATAATCTAAATACTGTACATGTACTGTATAAAATAAATACGTTGGTTAGCTTTCTGGAATATTAGAGGGTATAGCATTGCTCGAAGTTTTGTAGGCTTTTACACTTAAAAACACATATTTTACTACAGTAAGTTATATGAATATAGCTAGAGCCTAGCTCTAACTAAAACCTGTCAATTTGCCAAACTCATAGCCTCCGAACACTAGAAAATAAATGATGCATGTACAGTACTGTACTATATTGTAAATTACAGTTTTTCATTATTTAATAATTTGGTTTTTAACAATAACTTTTTTAATGGGAGCCTAATAATGTATCCGAAATTTTTGTGTTGTAGCTTTGCGCAGAACACCAAATACAAAAAATTGCGTAAACAATTTCAAAAATTTAGATTTCTTAAAACTCTATTAAATTAAATTTAAAAATACTGTAATGCTATTTGTATTAAAAAAAGCTTTAGTTTTTTTTATCTGTTTATAATAATAATACTGTAATTATTATTTCTTAATATTTCAAATTAATGCAAAAAGAGAGTCAATTTTTAAATTACCGGTATGCAGAAATAATTTAATTTATGTAGCTTATAGTGCGGTGTATTAAACGTTTCAATATTTTCAAATGGCTTTCTAATTAGCATAATACCCTTTGAGGCTTTGTGATTGAAATTTTTCGATCACCCATGCATTTGTTGATATGTTTGAAAGTCATCCGAAACATGATTTTCAACAGTTCTTATTTCACTATGAAACGCAAGATGAAAAGATTATTTTTAATCCGATCGTTCAGCGGTATTTTCGTGCGCCGTAGTAGGAGTGATGGAGAGGGAGAATTTTGGCAAGAGTACATGTGTTGCTATTATCAAGGCTTTCTTTTTTTTCAATATATAAGGGGCACATTCTGTTTTGATGGAAAGGGCCATGTGTGGGTTTAAAAGAGCGTGTCCCTTTATGTGTCTTGTTATGGGGTTAACCACGTAGTCGCGACCCCACCACTTAGCGACACCCCCGCATTAGAACATTACAAGAGGTCATCGGGGATCACATGTTGGTTAGAGGTGGTATCGTAATACAGGAACAGCAGCTGTCGCGGATGGACCGAGCCACAGTAGACATGTACTCGCTTATATCTCATTCGCATCTTTCAGCTTTTGATTCACCTTTGAACTTCTTCTTTTCTTAAACTGGTCGTCACTTTCCCTGGAGAACAAGATGGCTTTCCACGTGTGTATAAACATTGCGTTAATATTGATGTAAAGAATGAGATTTCCTGTCATTAAAGCTTCGTTATATCGATATTTTCCATATCCAAATATTTGGATCATTGACATTATTTTGATACGGATAATGTCGATAAAACGCAGTTTGAATGAGAGGAAAGTACATTCGTTGCTTTCAAAATTAATTTTTTTTTAATAATGATTATGCTGCAGTGAAAAAGTTAATTACAAAGTACAAATTTAATCTAGTTTTATTTTATCCGGTTTTTATACTGGTTTTAGTGTAGTTTAATATCACTTTTAAGCCTTAAATGGAACTGTCACTGAGGAACGATATTTTTTTTTCATAAGATATTGTCGTCAAAACGAATTTTTTTTTCCTTTGGTATAAAGAATATATTAAAATTCGTTGTATCGAAATTTGACTAAAAAATGAAAGATCAAGTCTAATCGCAATTTAAGTTCGTCATGGATTAGTTGCTACCGTTTTTACCACTTCCTCGTAACTGCTACGTAAATCGTTCGAGGTTTAAGAAAGTGATTTGCTTCTTAAAACAGAACCGGAAATGCGAGGTTGTGCTTGGTTGAAGAGCGCGGGAATGCTTTTTTTACTATCAAATAAGATAAAAAAAAAATACTTAATTTGATGGGTTATTTTTTTAAAATATTATCATGAAAAAGATGCTTTTGAATGATTGAACGATCATTCGCACAATTAACCATCTATGATTTTTGATTTCATCTCTTTTAAAGGTCAACGCCACCGTTTTTTTAAATTTATTATATTACTTAACCTTTTAAGAATCAACATTTTTAAATAAAAAAAAAATTTTAAATGATTTTAAATTCTTTTTTTTTTTTTCTATTCTTTTTTATTTTTATTTGCAATGTAGGCCTAAATGCACTAGAATCGAAATAGAGAAAAAAAAAACCTTGTTAACCATACCTGATGGCACTTGATTTTTGACAAAATTATTTTTTTTTTTCGCATTTATTTTAATGTACATGTATTTAAGGTATACTTTTTTTAAAAATGACATTAGATTAGCGTTTCTCAACATTTTTTACTTAACGGCACAACAATGTAGTACCTTCATAATTATCTCGCGTTCCACTGTTTGAAAAGCATATTCAAATTCTTATTAAATTCGTGTTCGTCAAATGACAATAATTTATTTCCAATGTCAACTATAATAATTTAAAAACGGCAGTTCATTTAAAAAATAAATGTAATTGAACTCTCTGTTTTTATTTTATCTTTATAAATATCACTATAAAATTGACATTTATTTTGCTTAGAAATGCATATTTCTTTTTTTCATTTCTAAACGCAGTAGTAACATTCCTCGAATGTTTCTTTGCTTCTTTTATTTATAAATGATGCGTGACGTCAGCACACGCGATTGAGCGTCACATCAACTTTTGTTATTCTAAAAAGAAAATAACTTTTTTTTAACGTTTGACTCACATCCGGCCAACGTTTGTGTTTCGATTCGGAAATTCTTGCGATTCGTCGTGGAAAAGTCTCTTTCGACAGGTGAAAGGCCGACTTTATGTTCTTTTTTACAGGTGAGTGCCAATTGATTGAAATGAAAAGAGTTGCAACAACGCGTCGAAAAATGCCGCTTTTTAAACCGTTCTGTCAGGTGATATAGGTTTAAAAAAAACGCAGGTTAAAACACGATTTCCATTTCATTTCTCATTATCATTTTTACGAGGAGAAGCGAGTGGGTGGTTGTAGGTTTGGAAAATCGATCCCTTTTAAGAAAGAGTATAAAATATGTAAACGATCGGGATTAGAGTTAAAGGAATCACTAAAAAAAATAAGCTGATTATCCCCGTCATGCTGTCATAAATAAACAAGATACGTGAAATGATTTTATTAAAAAGGAAAACTAGTTTAGTTACTTATTTGAATAAGTTTAATAAACTTTTTAGCGTCTCTTAATCGATAGATAATTATTAATTGGGAGATAAAAAAAACTAATAATTTTTATTTATTATTAAACGAAAACTAAACGAGAGCTAATGTACTCAAACAAGAACTTGGAGTTTTAATGTTTGCGCATCCGTAGAACCGTTTTTTATTTATTTATTTTTGGTTGCAATAACAAATTTAAATCAGTATAAGAGAAGGTTTTAATAAAATTAAATGCTCGAATTTCTTAATCTAGATTATGAGATTTAAATTTTTATAATTATAAAGTTCGGTTGTAGAAACGTGATTAAAATTCCACAAAAAAAATTTATAAGTTGGGTAACTGACTTCATTGTAAAACGAAGATTGAATAAAATTAAAACTCTTAGTATCTATCGAGGTTCTTAATCTAGATTAAAGAACTTAATCTTGATTTAATGTTTTTTTTTTTTTTTGCTGTTGTTGCTTACAACGTAAATTAGTTTTAATAAATGGCGCACGCATGCTCAGACTTAAGTTTTCCTGATTTTTTTTTTTGTAACCTTAATTTTAATCTATTTTTGATAGCAATACTATAGAGTTAGGCTGCAACCACTGTGAAACAAAGATTATATAAAACTAGATTTCTGAATTCTTGGTGGCAACGAATTATAAGAAGTGAATAATAAGTTCATTAGAGTGAAAAGAGCGAGTAAACGCGAGGTTTTCCGATTGGGACACCCAGCAAGGTGAGAGCTGAGTGGAACGACAAAAAACACTCCTTTATACCAAAAAAAAAATAATAGAGAAGGTTACAATAGATTCTTAATTTAAATTATTTTCGTCAACCAAAATTGTACGACTTTCACAAGGTCGTAACTTAAAAGAGTAATTAGCGCGCGAATTAATAACGTTTTGACCGAGGTCAAGATCGACCACTTCCCCAAACTTCTTTCTTTTTTATTTATTATTCCCGTTAATTCGATTTGTGAAGAAAAAAAGTTCCGCATTTCACATCTACTGTTACACATCTGTCATTTTCTCGCGATAACATTTTTAAATTTTTTTTTTTTTATTATCAATCGTTTTATGTGTTAAAATGAGCGATTGCTCCGAGTAGTCAACAAGGTCAATCCAAGTCATTAATCATTGAAACGCTAAACCCGAAGAAGGGAAATACGCGGAAACCCTCTATAACGTGGAAAAGTCTATAAATGGATATTTGCAAATTTTTTACGATAAAAAGTTTTAGTAGCTTACCTAAACAATAAAATACCGTGCACTTTATTAGTCCGGTGGGTGACGCTAGCGCAACCTTATTTAGAATAATATTCCATTTTTAACTGTAATGTTAGTTTGCAATAAAACAATACATTTTTCACTTACTCATATAACCGTGTGTTTTTAAATTTACGGAGTTTTTCCAAAACGAATAAAGAAGTCAAATTTTAATGAAAATGAATTATTTTTTTAATATTTACAAACAACAGCATCTCCAATTTAATAATAAAAAACAATTTTTAGAATATGGCCTCTCCAACTGAGTCTCCAACATGTTAACTCTATTACCAAAAATTTCAATTTTGCCAACATCCAACTTGATCCAACCAAACACGTGCGAGTCAGCGAGAGAGTTATTAGAAATTTCGTTACACGCGTTAACATGTACCGACTCAGTGGAGGAGGTCACATGCCAGGTGCTATTTTTCATTGTTAAATCAGTGATGTTGTTCTAACTAAATATTAAAAAAATTAATTTATTTTTATTAAAATTTGACTTGTTTTTTCGCTTTATAAATTGAAAATTTTGGTAATCGAGTTAACATGTGCCGACTCAGTTGGAGAGGTCATATTCTAAAAACTGTTTTTTTATCATTAAATCGGAGATGTTGTTGTATGTAAATATCAAAAAATTAATTAATTTTCCTTAAAATTTGACTTCATTATTCGTTTTTAAAAAACTTCGTAATTTTAAAAACACACGTTAGAATTTGGAGAATTCGGTAAAGTTGTTAAACATTCTTATAGCGTTTAAAAGATACAGAAAAATTTGTAAAACTTTCTTATAACGTTAAATGATACCAAAAAGTTAATAAAGCATTATTTTAGCTCTTTGCAGAGACTAATTTCCTCCTTTCAAAGGTTTCTGTATACAATATCATTTTCTAACTACAGTGAACCTCGCAAGTGTTTTAGGAACTTTTGTTCAACGCTCGAATAGTCAGTTAACTCAACAGCTTTGAAATTTCCCCGTAAAATAAAACCTTAGATTTTGTTAGAAAGAGGGTCCTAAAGACTATGAATTAATAATGGGAGCTGGGTTTCGTGATTCGAAATGAAATTAAGGGTCGAGATTAATTACCGCATTTGGGAATTGAGATGGAGGGATTTTCGTTGTATATAACGAGGCACCGAGGTTAGGGGATATTGATTCTTTTTCGGAGAGGGGATTTGAACTCGGTATTCAAACTCTTCCTCCCTCTTCCATTAGGCTTCAGTGGCCCTTGCAGACCTTTCCTCATTCATAGTGAAACCGATGCCCTACAAGTTTGATTGTCTCCTAGTCTTTTAGATTCCGAAGTATATTAGAAGCTGTTAAGCGTTCAAATCTACGTAAACTGTTGAATGAGCATCTCGTAAAGAGTTTAGGAGCAGGAGACACTCCACATGCATTGTGGGTGAGCAATGGACCGTCGTGTGGATCGATACATCTGGGTGCAGACAATTAATTCAAACGTAAAAAGCTCGCTCGAGTCACAGTCAATTTTTGCTCATGATCAATTCAACATGTGCGAAGGCGTTCAATTCTATTCAACTTTTTCTCTCGGTTTTTTCTTTCGAAAATTCATTTTGTTTACATTTTTAATAAGGTTGATCGATCTTATTCTCATTCACGCCTTTTGTTGTTTTTGTAGATTTTAAATTGAAGAAAACTTTTTTTTTAGTAGTCGATCTAAAGTTTTCTTCTATTAAATAAATACTGTTCTATACATATCAAGTAGAATCAACATAATTTTATTGTTAGTGATTTTTCGTCATTTTATTGTAGAGTTTTCTCAATTCGACCGTATCTGTTAAGCATTATAATGCAGATTTCTCAATTTTATCATTATACACGTAAATTTTTTTAACTAAACGTTTGAAGAGCTTCACTATATTCGTTAAGCTTTATAACAGAGTTTACGTCACCGTTTGTATTAGTCCTTACCCATAGGTATAAAATTTTGTTAAAAGTTTTAAAAATTAATCATTGAATCAGTTGCATTACGCAGTCCACGTATTTTAATTATCGCAAACTGATCAAATTTTTAAAAATTTTTTGAATTAATTTACCGGTATTAGTCGGCTAAAATTAATTTGTATACGGTATTTTAAAAGCGAGTTGATACGCTACCGGTACTAAAAACGAATATTTTTTTTACGATTATTAATGCGATTTAAATAGTTTTTTTTATTAGTTTTTTTTTCAGTTTTATTGAAAAAGTTGAAGAAGTAAATTGTTAAAATGTAGGATAATTATATTATGCCTGATGGATGCATTACGCAGTTCACGTATTGTAATTATCGCAAACTGATCAAATTCTTTTAAAGTTATTGAGTTAATTTATTAGTCGGCTAACTTAATTTTTATTCGGTATTTTAAAAGCGAGTTGGTACGCTACCGGTACTGAAAACGAATATTTTTTTTACGATTATTAATGCGATTTAAATAGTTTTTATTATTAATTTTTTTCAGTTTTAGCGAAAAAGCTGAAGGAGGAAGTTGTTAAAATGTAGGATATGTCTGATGGATGGAATTTTATAAAGATCAAAATAATTTAATGCAAAGCAAATAACGATGAAGAGATAAAGCCGGGGAAAAAAAGCCGTTTAAATTAGTAGATAGAGTGTGTTAGATTAGATCTTGATAAGATTTAACTCGTTTTTTGTGCGAGAGACTTATTCTAAGGTGAATAGTTTCGAGATGAAGTGACGTCAAAAGTCACGCAATGAGATCGACATGTTGGACGTAAATGGAACACGAGATTTTCACGTCCAATACAAAGTCCAAAAAAAAAACGTTTTTTTTTTGTTGAGTGAAAGCGCAATTTAGCTGAGCAACAGCTGATTTTTCACACGTAAATCACTTCATTCCTTTTCATTGCATCGAAATTAGAACGGTGGCGCATTCTTTTCTAAATTAGGACTCGCTTATGTAAATTAGCTCCTTTACATTTAAATTAGTAGAATGTTTCGAGATATACATCCACAAAAGAAAAAAATACAGAAATCTTTGATGTAAATTTATTATGCTTTTAAACTTGATTTTATCTTATAATCTAATACATACTGGCAAATAAGAAGCGGCGAAGTCGAATTAAGGCGGCTAAAATGACTGAAAATTCCGCTCCAAAGCGATATGTTATTATTAATACAACGAACTTTTCAGTACAGCGAATTTTCCATATCAAGCGAATTTTTTATATTCACAGTGAAGTTTGTAGTGTAGTATAATAAAATAAATGACTCAAAAGCCGAACCGGAATTTCAGCTTTTCTCTCATCAAATTGGCTTCCTGGATTTAAAATTCAATGTAGTTTTTTTGGTTGGAATTTTTTTAAAAGAGCGCGATTTAAAAAGTAGGATTAAGAGGACTATTTCAGCGGAAAAGTATTAATAAAAATAAAGCTATATATTGCAGAACTAGAACTAAAAGAATATTTTCACGTGAAAAATCCGCAGACTTTTTTTAGCTAAATATTTCATAACTAAAAACTGACATCAAAATTACATAAAAATAGCCGTTTCGAGATGAGAGAAAAACCCTTAAGCGCATTTTTATTATTATTTTATATACAGTATACGCTTGTTTTTATAATAAAAAGCGAATTATTTTACATAAAAAATGTGCACTTTTAATTTAATTTTTATAATATGTTTTTTTGTGGGTGTAGCGGTGCTTTTTCTTTCCCACAATCTTTGGTCGTAATGAATAGCGAACATCATTATAGCGATGTTTTTGTTAATCAATACAATAAGTAATTCATTGGAGCAGGTTGTCAGGCAGGCGTTTACAATAAATTTTTCAACCAAAATATCCACCTACTCAAATTACTATAGCACTGTAAAGTACTTTTTTCTTCGTTTTCGATTCCTTTATATTTTTTTTTTACTTGTGTGTAACTGTGATAATAAGCGTCGAATTGAGCGGTAATCTCTCTTTCTCCTTTAGATTACATTTTTGTGAGTCTATTTGCGTACAATGTGTATTATCTTTCTCTCTCTTTCACCTCATTTTTGTGTCTCATTCTTTCAACTTTCTCAAACTAGATTTTTTTTTAGCCTTTTTATTACTGTTTCTTTTACACCCAACTTATACACCTCCACCTTCTATTTTTTTTATTCTTCACATTCTATTACATGTACTTGTCTCTTTTCTATTTTCCATTTTTCGGAAATTCGGACTAAGAAAAAAGTATTTTTAATACTCGAATATTCGATTTTTTTTTGTTTCAAAACTTATGTTTATTTCGTTTATAATACTGTAAATGATATTTCGTTTGGTTCGAGAAACTGGTAACTTTTTTTTTTATTAAAGTTTTGGTTGCTAATTATTTACTAGTCTTGCGAGTACTGTACAATAATAATAAAAAAAAAGGATTACAGTACTTGAAATCTTTTACCGAAATTCTGGATAAAGTTTTTTCGTTTCGAAGTTTGGTTTAAAGTTTTCCCAAACAAGATTTATAAAATTTATAAATCGGATTTAATCTGAACGAGTTTCAAAATGGCTTTGGTATTTTTAAACCCAGCTTCAAAAAATAAAACCATAAAATCTTTTACTATTTCTTTCAATCATTATTTGTTTGCCACAACATAGATTTAATCACACAGTATAAATTCCAAATATTGGGAAAAAACGAGATTTATGCAAAACTAGATCAGAAATTCTAATTTGTAAAGATGGTTAAAGAATTCAAATTGGGCACTTTTGTAATTATGTGCCGGTATTTTATTTTGTATTATCTTTTGAGAATAATGTTCGCCACGATATATTTATTCATTCTACGACCAGTGACAAATTTTAACTTAAAAAAATATTAATTTAAAATATGAAAAGCTATGTGCGCGTTGCGCGGTAGACTTAATATTATTTTTCACCACTGCATATGTATTTTTTCGAGACGGTGAAATGTGCTTCTTTTTTTGGAGGAAAAAAAAAAAAAAACAGTAGGTGGAAAAACCTGTTCATGAGGTTGTTTGTATGCAGGTAGCTTTTGTATTTTCGACGCTAACGGGGTGGGAGTGCATTCAGTCAGGTAGGTTTAGGTTAGGTAGGGTGGGTGGGGACATTTTTTGTTGTTGTTGCTTTCAAAATATCATTGCTTATTCGTCTGCATTGGTGTAGATCGCTATGAACTTCACCTTTCATTCGTTTAACCAGCGCTTAAGATATGTACTTAGCTGCTGATGGTAAATATCGGCGTTTCTCAACCAGAACACCGCGTGCTCACCTCGAAAGCATATTTACTTTAAATTTAATGCATGTACAGTACAACATTACTTCTTTGGCAAATTTAGTTCAGTAACTTTTTGCCAAAAATATTTTTCATATTTTTGACAAATTTACTTCGTTTTATTAGCAAAATTACATCAATTTTTTGAATTAAATTCTTTTTTATGGTAATTTAATGATTTATAATTGAATCAAATTTTTTCCATTTTCTAAAGTCAAATTTAACCACGTAATTTTGAAAAATGTTAACATTTTATGCGCAAAATGTAATCTTTATTTGAAAAAGTTTTATCAAAATTACGTGGGCATCACAAAAAATATTTTAATTTCGAAATGGTATTATTTTCTAAGTTCATGTATGATGTATAGAAATAAGTTGATCATAATACCATTTAATTCTAGGTATTCATGTTTACAACTCAACGTTTAAACCATATAAATTGGACTATGTCACTATGGCATATGCAATTAGAGTGGAACTCCAATATTCGTCCGCTCCAATATTTGTCAAATCCAATATTCGTTCTGTTTTTTCTTTGAAAGTTTGATCCAGTATTCGTCCTATTTTTCTTTGAAATTTTCGGAAAATTTAAAAAAAAGCGAACGAAACTAACAACATTGGGTAACTTCTTAAATAATTATGATATACGAGTATAAACATTATGACACGTAAATATCTGTCATAATGATAAAGCCATATTAAGTGGCTACAGTTATTAAAATGTATTTTTATTGATTTTCGAGATCGATTTTTGAAGAATATTTTTTGTTCTTAAAAGCAAAATTAAGGGCTTGGAACGGATGAGACCTTTTTTAATTAAGCTTAATTGGCCAGTAAAGTACAGTATTATGTTTTTGAATAAGCCAAATTTTGCCATAGACTGGCAAAATTTGGAATAAATTTGCGCAAAATGTAACAATTTTTCTTCCAAATTTATTGAGCGAAAGCATATTATGGTGTGTCGATGTTAATGTTATACAATACATGTACTGTAGTTCCGAGCAGCGTTCCTTGATGCAAAGGTTGGGTAGCAATGATGTTACAGTACATGTATTTTTACCCTTAGCTGATCTTAAGTTAGGTAGCCGCTGTTGACCGTGAGACGCATATTTCTACTGAAAATGCGCAGTCTCGCAGCATTTCTATTACAACTCGTTTACATTTCCCTCCAACGTTTTTTTACTTGAATTCCTATCGGGGTTTTTTTTAATACATGTACCGTACTCGTACTGTATCTTGCTCGTACTTTCCTCTTTTTAGTCACTTAACGTCACTTGAAAAACAACGTACCGGTAGTTGAATGCGGTTTGTTCAAAAAGGGAAAATGTAGGCATGTTTTTATAAGATTATTATTAAATTGAATCAGCATAATTTAAATCTTAGTTTATTAATTTTTAGAAATAAAAAAGCATTTTTATTACTGTGGATGAGACCTTGCATTTCTTTTAAAGCGATAGCGGATGAGAACTATTGGTTTTATTAGCTGCTAATTATTTAATTGTTTGTCGGAAGCAATTAAATTATCAAACATCAGCAAAATCTTAAGTTAATTATCACCTGAGCCACCTGCGAAGGATATAATTAGGAATCTCAACTTCCTTCGTTTTACACAATAGTTATCTAATTGAATCGCGTTTCTAAATC
>JAQGAY010001223.1:0-15779 GCA_034698085.1 Polydesmus angustus | reverse complement strand
ATTTGTGAAACATTTTTAAATACAATTGTTGATCAAATAAGACGTTCCCTTTAAATGAAAACAAAAATTACATCTACCGTTAAAAAAAAAAGTCATGGTTCATTTAAATTCTTTAAATGTACAGTAGAATAAAATTTTACACGGAAATTAAAAAAAAAAAAACTTTTTTAATTGTAAAAAAAAAAACCCAGCATAAAGTTTGGAATAAAAAAGATTAACGTTCAATATGACGTGTGATGCAGGGTTCAATATTATATTTTTAAAATTTTATTGCCAGTTTGTTGAGGAAAGGTTAGTTAAAAAATAAATAAGATAATTTTATTAATTTTTAAAACAGAAATGAATACAAACGTAAAACATAATATTTTTTTATGTAGAAGTTTTAATGTACTTGGATTTTAATAGATGTAATCAATAATTGGATATGATTGTCAAAATATTTTTTTTATCTTTTCTTAGATTTATTACTTCAAATCTAAAACGCAATTGTTTCGAAGTTGCACATTTCTGTTTTAAATTAATTTTGTTTTGTAAATTTCATTTTTTTTAGTTAGGTAGAAAACTTTAATTAAAATAACACATAATTTCGCGCCTACGCTTTGGGAGTGTCTCGTGTCAAAAACTAGATTTTACATTGTTTTATGAAACGCTTTATTAAAACAGTACATGCATTTCATTTTATTTTTCTAAGTAAAACATTTTTATGTAAGATTTCAAAAAATTGATAAAGCTGATAGTTTTAAGAATTATGTATTTTGCAATCTGTTTTCTCACTTATTATTAAAAAAAAATTATGTTTGGTCAAAAAAAATTATTTAGTCGATTCGAAGTTTTGAAAAAATTCATTTCAACAAAGTTAGGAAAAGCTTAATTTTTTATATACCGTAGTTGTCCTGGTTGTACGAGTTTCGACTGCACCGTACTTACATTTTATTATTAATAAAGCGTAGGTACATACTGGTATACTGATATAACTACCATTTGTATTTACTTATCTAATAATGGCTTTATTTTATAGTATCAAGTGTTACGCTCATAATATTTTGAATACGTGGATATAAATAATTTAATCATTAAGTTTGTCTCAAGGTTTTTTTAATCGTTTTAAATACATTTTTATTTTGTTTGAACCGTTGCAGCGTAGGCATAAACTTCAAATAACTTCATAGGCGTTTATAATTTTACGAAATTGCTTACTCTGGATTAAATTAATTTTGAAATATATTTTATCTTTGGCAATTTTTTAATTATAAAAAAAACATTAAAAGTGTATGTAATAATTATTTTTTTGGGGAGATAATTATTGTAACTGTTAGCGGAAAACAATAATTACAAAGAAGCTAAGTTGACAGATTTTATTACCATAGATTACTGATTAGGAAGCAGCGCAAGGAACGTTGACAAAATTGAAAATAACAATTTATTTATTTATTTTTGGTTTGGATTTAATCATGAAGACTCTTTCTTGGTATAATTCCCACTAGAAGGTGTTAGCAGAAGGCATCACTAATTTAGTTGAATGTGTTGTTGCTTGCAGTGAATTGCCTGGGGTAATTGATATAGGATTATCTGCTTTTCTATATTATTTAACGGTTTGCAATTTGCGTACGGTATTCGTAATAGTTTTCACAGAACACAAAATTATATCATTATAATAATTATTGTCAGCCTAAATAAAATAATACTGAGCAAACTTTTAACTTGAAAAGTCAGGAAAGTTAAGGGCGTTATTTTTCTTTTGCACTTATAAAATCAATAGTACATTCTGAGCGCAAAGAAAAATAAAAAGCTTAAATTATTTGACAACAATTATAAGAAAAAAAAGAAAATTGTTTTTAAAATTTTAGCGTCGCTAATTATTTGCAACCTAATTTGCAAAGTAATCGATGGCATTATTTATAATTTTTTAATTTTAATATTTTTTTAAACAATGTTACAGTATTTGTAAATATCTGTAGTAAAAGAAAAGGAAAGCGGTGGGTCGCGATCGTTCTTTTCGTTTGACTAATGTCTCGTATCGCTTGGCATGAGCCTCTCAGCGGGATACGAAATTTTATATTCACGGAAAGTAAATTTAAACGAGAAATCGAATGAAAGAAGCTGTACAGATATTTTTATATCTTCTTTCATTATCGTAAATAGACGTCTGCATTCTCTAAAGTAAACTATTAAATACAGGTATTTGTGCCAATAAGTTGCATGAAAATCTATTAATACGCGGTTGTATAAATTCGACGCCAAATGAATGTAACAAAGCAGTTTTTTTATCTTTCAAAGTGAAAGAGAGATTTGAGGGAAAAAGAAAGATAAAGAAAAAGAAAACAAAGACACAATCAATAGAAGAAATACAGGCCTAATTCCTAGACAGGGATTTTCGAAGGAATCAAATCCAGAACTCGGTCAAGGAGAGAATCGCAAAAAAGTAAAAAATAATAATAATTATGTAAAAACAGTACGGTATTAAACAAATTAGAGGTAAGTTAATTTCTTGAGCGTAGAAACATAGCATTACTTTTTTTTTTATTTCAAAAACGTATGAAACATTAATTAACACAGTACAAGGTACCAATTACTTGGTATTATTAAGTTATTAATTCTAATTGAGAAATATACTTTTGTTATTACTGTATTACGTATATAAACGGTATGAATTTTTTTGCATGCAGTAGATGCTCGAAAACGTTGTCAAAAGCAATAATTTTGGGGTTTGAACTGCTCTATGGCCATGCTCCATTTCAAGCTGTTGTGTGCTTTATAGCATCTTTTAAAAACACATTCGGTACGGTATGTCATTACGTGGTAATAACATAGATGTAATGTTTACTGTTGAAAGCAGCATTTAACAGAAATCAATAGAAATATAAAAGAAGTTTGAAAATAAAAGTATCATTTTTTTTAAATTTTTTTTCTAACATCAATAGTTTTAAACTATTTGATAATATTAGACTAGTAGTTTGGTTGAGCGAGTTTTTTTTTTTTAAACTTTATATTTATAAACGTTTTTAATGTATTACCGGCTTTTATGAAGCCCTCAATTTCAAAACAAACTAACACGTATTTCTTCTTTACAAAGTGCATCATACTTTCAAAAATGAAGAAAACAGGAAAAATATATTTATCGTTAAAATAATTATTAGATATGATATTATAAATAAACTATGGCAATAAACTTAGTAAATAAGAGTTATGTAGCAATAAATTTTGCAAAAACATGAAATGTATTTAAAATAAATTATTTGAGAATTAAATACGAATTCTTCTACAAATAAATAATTAGCAGCCAAAAATGTACGTAATAGGAATGTTATACAGTATAGACAATTTTAATATTCAATAAACTTTAAAAATACCAGTACCCTAAATCATCTTTTCTAATTAACATTTTGTTGTGTTTTATAAATTTTTTAAACTTTTATTGATTATTTGTGATAATTTAATTTTGGAGGCATAAAGCGGAAAAAGTTTTTTGTTTGAAGCAATCACGGCTAACATTAC
Source organism: Polydesmus angustus (assembly GCA_034698085.1). Lineage (NCBI taxonomy): Eukaryota > Metazoa > Arthropoda > Diplopoda > Polydesmida > Polydesmidae > Polydesmus > Polydesmus angustus. Next base: position 12,284 of record JAQGAY010001223.1, on the reverse strand, counting down.
TGTACTAGCTGACACAATTTAATAAAAATTAAGTTATTTTTTAGCCTACATTAATGTAAAATTAAGAGATGTCATTAATAATTATTGAGTAGTTTTAACCAAAAAATGCATTTTTGGGTTATTACTTGCGCAATAAGGTATTTTTTATTTAAATATTTTGTTGTAACATACGGACTTAAAATAGAATTCCAGTATTACATAGGTAGCAAGTTACAGCTTCATTTATCTATCATAATCAGTTGTCCCTATTTAGACATAATTACAACTGTACTTGACGCTGTTTTCCATTATCCTAATGACTATTTTAACGGAAAATATTTACCAAAATAACTTTAAAAAGTAGGTTTGAGGACTACAAGTTACAGATTTTTTAATAGCAAATAAACATTTTTATAAAATTTACTACGGTATTAACTTAAAAATCTATTTAAATATAAATACATGTACGCTACTAAAAATTCAGCAACTACAGTATTTAATAATAGTATTTTTTTGGGGATTTATGATGTTTAATTTTTAAACCTAATATTAGAATGTTATTTTAAATAAATTGGCTCTAGTTGACAAAACTCATGCGGTAACGGGTATAAATAACTTTTGGAGATATACCGTGCGCATAATATGATACTGTAGATCCGTAAACCTAGAGATTTGAAAAAAGTGAATGACTAGGTGAAAAAAATTTTGGAAACACCCCTATTTTAAGCTTTGTCACTTTCAAGTACGGTACGGAAAATGTGTGACTGTTTTCTTTCGGCGAGTTGTCATTTTTCACTTCCTTCCTAAGTAGAACTCAATGGAGAGTGAAATGAGAAGGTGTAAAGCAGGGAAAACAGTCTTATCATCTGATAGATGATAATTTGTTTAGAGTTGTTATCTTATGAATCATTGCACACGTTGGTATTATTATAATAATTAACATTGTCTATTATTGGAGGGAATTATTTTAATCGTTTTCTCAAAATTTTCAATTCGAATCCATTACATATTAGCTCAATGCATATCGTTAATCAAATTGTTTTAGATCTCTAAATTCGACCGACTTTCATAATATTTTATAAATATTTTCCCACTATATAAAATGAATTGATAATATTTACAACTGGCATTCTATTAAAAGCTGAACCGGCTAAGGGTTATGCCGGGACCGCAGGAAAAGGTTCGGTCTTGAGCACGAGCATTGCAACCGAAGTCTGAGCCTGTTTGCTTTCAAGTCCTGATACTTTTGGCAATAAATTAGTTTTTCAATGACACTCTTAACTTTGATCTTTAGAAGCGCGAAAAGCAACAACATTTTTAAAACTTAATTATGCTGTCAGCAAATGCTTTTAAATTTGTCAATCATTAGAAAAAGCGTGTTTCTAACCTCAGCGTTAGTAACTGTTTGCATTTATATTTCCATAAAGCAAAATATTAGAAACATAGTACAGTAAATGTACAAATTTATTATACAGTATTTTTTTTTTTAATTAATTTTTAGATAGGCCGACATTTAAAGAGATTTCTGAAAAACATTTGGCGAGATACTATATTAATGTTGTCTTAGTTGTTTTAATTATTTTTAATTGGAAAGGGGGAAAAAAAATATTGGCGACTTTAGCTTAATAAATTTTATTAAAACTTTTAACAGTGAATTTTTTTTAAAGTACACGCAATGCTGTCGTATGGTTATTTAACAAAATAATTATGTGAAATGTTCTGCAATAGTTCATTAATTTTTTTTTTACTGTTATTACCCCTCATTTAAAGCTACTCTTTAAAAAGTGAAGTTGTTTGTTTGAAAAAAAAAAAGTTATATTTTAACGGCCTCAATTTTTAAATGGCGGTGTTTATGGACATTAATTTCATTCCAACTATTATATTTAGATCACTTTTTTTTCTTCTTTTTTTAAATTGCTTTTAAGTAGGTACTCGATTGTTACACATTTTGATAATAATTATTGCGTTTATACTATTACCGTTATTAATTTTCTTTATATTATTATGCTCGTCAGTTCTAATCAGTATTGAGAGCGAGAGGAAAGTGCTTCAATTGCACTGTTTTTTTTTTATTAACTGTACCGGTATTTTAAAAAAAAAATTAGAGAGGAAGGAGCAAAAAAATGAAATTTTGAGATTATCATTTTGACAATGGAAAAATCTTTTTTCTCATGTTTAACCAACAATTGACGTCACAATTCAATAAGTTGGAGCGAAACGTTGAGAATTTTAATCGAGTATGAAATCGATGGCATTTTTTTTTTAATTTTTTTTTTTTGTAAGAAAAAACTTTATCTTTATTTTTTTCCTCCCCTCCCGATCGAGTATAAACTCCATTTCTAATTGGGTTTGGTTTTTTGTATTGTCAGTTGAGGGGTTTTTTTTCTTCTTCTCTATAAATATTACAAGTTATGCGGCGTTTTTTTTTAGTATTTTTTTATACCGTAAAATTGATTTTCATATTATCTATTTTTTTCCCCGCAAGTTTTACCTAGTATGAAAACGAATCAAAGAATTGCTTGAAATTCGATAAGTTCCAGAGAAATGGAATAATTTCCAGTTTCTTTATGTTGTTCTATAATCTAATTTGAAACATTTTTTTTTATTTTTATTAAAGTCAAATGTTTTGTTGAGCGTAAACGAAGCAATTATTAAATTATTTTAGAAATATTTATTTGAAAAATGGAAATCAGATGAACGCGCGTGCTAAATGCTCACGTTTTAAGTGGGGAATTTTTTTTAAAAAAAAAAACAACTTCCGTGACATGTATTCAGATAAATGGGTTTTTTTAAAATTAAAATTAATAATTATTGATAAATTTAATTCCGTGCTAGCATCTTCTTATTTTTAATGAACGAATATACGGTGGACAAAGTTAAATGGCTTATAATTAATTTTCGTGCCTGGATAAAAAATTCGGAAATAACGTTTGAAAATTTTCTTTTTAATTTTAAATTACGCTATCTAATAACTGTTTTAAAATTTGTTTTTATTAAGTTTTTCATGCTTATTAAATTAACCGGAAGATGTTGCTTTGTTAATTAGCTGTAGTATTTTTGTTACCCAATTAATGTTAATCAATTTAAAGGTCCAGTTTAAACTAAAGAATCGACCAAGCATGTGTTATTTATTTTAGCAATAATCAATTTGAAGCGGTAAACTTAAATATCGAAGCTTATTTTATGTAAAACAAATTTCTTAAATATTATATGATTGAGAAAGTGCGAAGTTGTTTTGTTTTCGGCATTTATAGCAATCACAAAAGAATGATTTGACATTTAATAATGAAAAAATACAAACTTAATTATGATTGAAGTAACTTGTAATAATTAATAATTTTATTTTACGTGTTGTTTTTTAAATCTATATTTGGATGTTAATTTGCTTTAATATCAAGTTTTTTTTAAAATTTTTTTTTCTGTAGGCACGTGTTTGTTTTGCAAATTAAAATTTAAGTATTGAGTTTCTAAAGTCAAACTCGAAATAAGAACGTTTAGTTAATTTAATAACTAAATAGTTCTGAAATAAGGAACACAAGATATTAATCATAACTTCAACATTTTTGAATTTTTAAAATAATTTTGATGCACTAATTTTTTCTGGTTTATTTTCATTTTGCTATAAAGAAAAAAAAATAATAAAAAAAAACCAAGTTGATAAATTTAAATTTTATTGTGACTTGTTAATAAAATTTAGTTCTCGTAATACAATTTTTTTAAAATAAAAAATCGGCTACTTCGTATGAGGAATTATCAATGGAATTTTTAGATGTTTCAATTTTCTCGGATGAAAAAAACATTTAGTGGTACTTAATAATTAATTATATTTTTATGGACAAATTTTAATTTAAAATTGAAATGCTTGGATATTGCTACAATGATTGAATAATTATTGTACTCACATAAAAAATTGTTCCAAATTTTGACGTAAAAGTTTTTGCGCCACATGTCCACTCTCTTTAATCACGGATTTAATATAAAATACAATGAGCCTATTGATCACAATTAATCACTCGCGTTATTTTCATTGTATCCATTTCACGATGATTATTTTCATTTTTTTTTAATATATAAAATTAACGAATATCTCTAATTAAATATCTCATTATTTTAGCGTCACTTTTGAAAAAACGTCACTTTCCCGCTTTATTTTTTTTTTTTGTCTTATTATTAATGATTTTATGTTTATTATTATTATAAAGAGCTGGTAAAATAGGTCGGTCCGGTCACTCTCATTCGCATGTTCAGTCTCGAAAGAGTTGTTGATATTCCGAAGATGTTCGTTCCACGTTGTTTTCGTACGGAACGTAGCGTTTCTTACGTTTGCAACGTGAGTAGAGGTTTCTCTTTGAATTTGAAAGACATGAAAGAGAATTTTGTGAAAGAGTGAAAATCGAGATAGACAACAACCTCTACATGAAGTGAGCTTAGATAGGGGGGATGGGCGGAGGTATTTGATCATCTTAACTACCTGCAACCACATTGGTCAATGGTAAAGAGAGAGGAGGATAATAAAAAATTAACTCTTTTTTTTTTTATTTAGTTTTTTTTTCATCTTTTATTTTTTTTTTCTTTTTTCCCCCCAGCTTTTATAAACTCTCTTTGAAAACGGTTAACTGAGAGGGTTTGTGATTTGGGTCAACGCTCCTCGGGAACAACTTTTTTTTCACCGAAAACAATAAACCTGCAGAATGAATAATATCGTTTCTATTTACATTCAAATAGTGTCAATTCGATCAGTTAATTTATGATTATCCCTCACTAGGTTAAAGAAATTATGCACAAATACATGACCTTTACTAACACATGGCTAAAGAGATTTTTAAAAAAAATGTGTAATGAAAATGTAAATTTAAGAAACATAATATTAAGCTCTATAATTATAAATTTTAATAAATAAAAAATGAAAAAAGTTTTTTTTTTTATTGTGCTTAAATTTTTTTTAAGTTTGCATAATTCATTTAAAGCAATGATTTTAATTACGAAGTGCAATATTAATTATTGCTAAAACTTGAGATATTGTAAGATTTGATTTACATACAGCCAAACACTTTTTTTTTTATTTTATTTTATTGCGCAATTCTTTTAGCATTTTTTATATTAAAAAAATGTAAAAAAAAAATTGAAAGTAAGTTTATCTCGAGTTTAATTTAAAACGAGTAGAGTATGCATGCACTTGTCGAAGATAAAATTGTTTGTAAAATGTAAATAATTATATTCGACATTTCGAACAGGTGATGTCTGGTACGTAGTTTCGCTCTTCAAACTAGATTGCGCTAGGTACTCGTAAACACTTTCTACTGTAAATTTGATAATAATTTCTAACTAGTAAAACGAGTACCGGTACGTTATTTTATTTGTAAATAATGGAGATAATTTCTATTACCCGGTACTAATTTTCTTTTTAAGGAAAATATTTAAGCGCGCGTACAGTATCTTACATATTTGGAAAACGTGTAATTAGTAGTTGAAAAATTGGATAATTATAATTAAACTGTCGACGATCAGGATTTAGACTACCTCATTCCCTACATAATAAAAATAGAGTTATGTAATAAAATGTCTAGGTATTTTTGTGCAGTATGTTGTACGTGTATATACGCACAATGCACTTGAATCAAGTTCAAATAATAGCCTGATATTTATTATTTTACGAGAGAGAAAAAAAAAATTTCAAATATTTTATTGAAAAAAAATATGTTTTTAATAAACAATGCAATGCCATTCCGCACTTGCACTTTTTGATTATCGTTGCTGCACATAAAGTACTACCTGGCACGCTAATATTTATCATTCCAGAACTTTTTTTTTTTTGAATTTTGTCGTTTAGACATACGGACTGTACTAATATTATTTTGCGTGTGACTTGACTAATAAATGTCGAAAATATTAGTTTTAATAAAGCTGGCGGGATACTTATTAAGGAAGTAAAAGTGAGGAAATAACTCTAATAGAATTTCAATGCGAGAATTAAACAGGAAATAAATTTATGACGCAAAATTTTCCATTTCCCAACAACAACAACAAAAAAATAACTACCGGTATATACATTTTATTACATGACTGTACCGGAAGCTTGTAAAAAGAGTTTTTTTTTTTTTAAATAAAAAATTGCTAATGAAAAATAGCAAAAAAATTGAATTTATAATAAGAACCCAGTAGGCCTCCGCCTCTAGAGCTACATGTATTTAACATTATCATTAACAAATTATTAACGCTGACAAACTATGAACATCCTTAATTTGTTTTATTTAATAGAGCTGTATTTGCTAAAAGTTTTATTTAATTAGTGCATTACACCTAATTCTCTTTTTACACGGTGGATACGTTCCTGAAAAGTACGTGTAAAAAAAATAATGGTGGAATTCTATGACATTATATAAGGGCTACCGAAAAATACATGCAGTATAATCAAATTATCATTAATACATAAATAAAGGTATGAAAAATTTGAAAAATTTTCAAAATAAGCAGAAATTATTTTGAAATTGGTTAAAAACCCGTGTTATTTCAAAATTTCTCGCGTAAAATAAGAATTAAATTTTATTTTGAAAACGAGTAAATCGTGTAAAATCCGTGTAAAAAGAGAATTAGGTGTATTTAACAATAGTAATTTTATTCAACAAAAAATAATTGTACCGGTACCGGTACTCGCTTATTAAAAAAAATCTACAGCTAGGACTTTTATGATTTATACAAAGTGAGCCCATTACTTTTTATCTGGAGAGATTCTTCTTCCATGCGATTCTACTTCTGAGATCCCGCTATCCAGCGAGCCTCGAGAGATTAGAATGTCATCCCTGTTACAGTATGTGTCCGACTACTTGTCAAGTTTAGCGTTGAAACAAAGTTTTCAAACTGTTATAAAACTTGGCCAAGTTCGTCAATAATTATTTGAATCTACATTCCAAGAAATAATAATATTTCGGCAGTGAAATTTTGAGTTTTGCGTATTAAACTCTTTAAGTGAGTTGCATCTTATTACATTTACCCATATTTTACGATCCGCATCAGCTTATAATTGCATCGCTAGTATTGTACGAACATTAGAAGCAAAGAAATTGAACCGAATGCCTGAAAGCAATTATTTATAAATTGTGTTTAAAAATACGGTTTTTCAAAAATACTGTAGTTTGATTTCTATTGAAAGATGAAAAAGTAGATGTGTTGGTGAGGTGACGAGTTACCGTTTCACGTTGAACTGTTACGGTGTATTAGTTTTGCCAGTCGAATATCGTTCTTTGTTGGTCATGTAAAGGTACACTGCATATTTAGGTTACATTTAAAACTGATTGACGAATATTGGGTGGAAAATATAGACAAATCTTTCTTAATATATTAAATGAAGAAAAAAATTTTTTTTAAAAAAAAATAATTGTTAATTAAGTAAGTTACAGTGATTGGGCGCACATTACAATGGCGATCATTATGGAAATATGCGAGTGAAAGTAACAAAATAATTCAAATTGCGTGATTTTTTTTGTGTTGAATATGGAAGAATTTAATGTAAGCATCACGCATTAAAATACATAAAAATATATTTAAAAAAAACACATTTTTCCTGCTTGGAATGTTCGGTTATCATGTGAAATAATTTCAGTGCGTGTGGTAAGCGCACGATTAAATTGTTGTAAATTGTAATTATGGCTTGCGCGCTATGCCTTCAAATACTGTATTGCTAGTACAATAATTATATTTAGCGGTACCGCACGTAATGAAAGTTTTAAAATGCAAATTAAATAAAATGTTTAGAATAGGTGTTTTATATCATAAGGTTATTTAACATATCACAAAGTTTTGCTGCTTTTGGTGAAAGATGAACAATACTTAATTTATACTCCATTAATTATTTTATCCTTTAAAAAATTAACTGATAAATTAAAATTTGAGTTTGTATAATTTTTTTAAATTTTGATTGAACAATGCAGAATTTATAGGCTAAGCATGGTTTACTGAACTAATTAAACAATTTTCTTAATTAAACGCAATACAGTATGTATTTTAATGTTTACAAACATACTGTACATGTAGATACTGTATAAACAAGCCTTCAAGGATGAGAATTAGTTACAGAAGTTCAGAATTGCTTATTTAATATTTTTTAATGTCAATTTTGGCAATCTTGAAATTTAAACTTTTTATTTAAAAAAAAAACAGAGCATTTTTTTAAATTTAAATTAGGGATAATACTGTATTATAATAGAGATACGGTAGGTCTATATCAAAAAAAAAAAAAAAAAAAAACACGCGCTATTCTTAACTAATAAAATGAATACCAAAATACTATTACGGTAGTAAAACTATTTTATTCTATACCGGTACTATAATACGTAATACAATATTTACTATTATTTTCTATAATTTTTACGAGCCGCCGCAGTTAAAAATTGACTTCCCAAATGAGTAACTCCCCTAATGAGTAACGAACTCGCATTGATGCACGTGTTGAGGCCACAGGAGGATTTTTGAATTTAGAATTATGATAATTAATACTGTACTGTAAATATTAAAGAATCATTAACTTAAAGTAAAATTTTTCAATGTGTCATCGGAACATGAAAATGATTAAACCGATTAATATTTTAACTCAGTGGTTTTGCTTCAATTTACATAAGCAAAAGTCCGCTTTAAAATAATTATACATTAGATTTTTTTTTTTGTTACTTTGTGTATTATTTTATTATTATTCATAAAATAATTGGAACATTATTTTTGTAAAAATTGCTACAAAATACATGTACCGGTATTTTAGTAAAATAACAAACTAAAATAAGTTTATATTGAAGGAATTTGGAACAATTTTTTTGAAAAAAAAAAAATTAAATCAAGTTTTATAAATTTGTTTACTTGCTACCGTATGACTTGCATTTGTGGTGAATTTGTTGTAACAATTTATAGCTTTAACAATAATAATTTAGCGTTGTTTTATAATTTAAGTAAAAAATTATTTTGGAACAAAAATTTAGGTTTCATTGCGGATCTCTTTTATTTTAATTATTTCATAAATTTAGTGTTATTGCCAGATGTTAAGTCAAAAACTCGATTTACTGTTTAAACTCGCGAGTAAAATTTAATTTGCTTTTTTCCATGCAAATTTCAATCATAATTTTGATTTTCTGATCTGAAACTGATTTCATATTCATAGGTTTATCGATGCTTTGCTTAATTAATTATGGAGGCTCAAATCAAACAAAGGACACAGATTTAACGAGTTTTATTTTTTTAAAAATATAATAGACTTACTGTATAATACCGGTATATTAAAAATTTATAATGCCCTCAAACTTGGAGAAAAAAAATAGAAATAAAGCATATTATATTATTATAATGAAAATAATATAATCGCAAAATGAATTTGTATTCATCGTTAAAAATTCATTAGCTGAATATATTTTAATTAATTTTTTTTATTGTTTGAAAACATATTATTTGATAGCAAAACTTCATAATCCAATTTTACAAATAATGAAAAGAAGAAAAGTTTTTTGGGCTCAAAGGTCAAATCTTCTACAAAGAAGATGTCCTACATCCACCGTAAACTTTTTTTTTTCTACCTTTTTTTAATTCGTGATTTTCTTCTTCGTGAGAAGGTTTTTTTTTATGTATTTTTTTATTTTTATTATTGTTATTTCAAATAAACCGTGGCGCTGTAGGGGATAAAAGATGAGTACGGTATATTGCTACCAGTTGAGTTCGAAACCTTTCAACTCTCGTTTTCTTCTGCAACCAATTTACAGGTGTAATCTACACTTGGAATAGTACCGCTTTGATTAGAATGCAGCTAACTATCACTTTTTTTTTTTTGAAAAAAAATAAATTGTTACGTAAGAGGTAAAATTGACTAAATGAACTTTTTAAAAATAAATAAACAGCACGTAAGCATTATAGCATTTTTAATATCAACTATTTTCTTTTTTACAGCATTTTAAAAACAATTTAAGGAATAGTTTTTCAAATTTTCAAATACATCTAATTCTCTTTTTACACGGGAGATACGTTCCTGAAAAGTACGTGTAAAAAAAGGAATGGGGGGAAATTCTGTAATATTATATAAGGGCTACCGAAAAATATACACAGTATAATCAAATTATCAACATAAATAAAGGTATAAAAAATTTATAAAATTCGCAAAATAAGCAAAAAATATTTTTGAAATTGGTTAAAAACCCATGTTATTTCAAAATTTCTCGCGTAAAAAAAGAATTAAATTTTATTTTGAAACCGTGTTATTTCAAATTCGTGAAAAAAGAGAATTAGGTGTACATTTAGCTATAATACGGTAAGTAACAAAAAGTATACTTAGTACTGTAGCTTGCGAAATTTTTAATACTACGTACATGTATTTGATTTAGTTTATTATTAAGTACTTAATAAATAACGTAAGTCTATAATATAGCTTTTGCACTTTGATAGATTACTTAATCCAATTCTATAACATCAAAGTAATACAGTATCGAGGTTTTCTTTCAAACGAACAATGCAGTTGAGGAGTTTTTCTTTTTAAAAAAAACAACAACACACGGTGTTTATGTTTTTACGTTATGATGTAGAATTGTAGAGCTAAAGAAGAAGAAAATGAGAGATAAAAGTGCAGTACGAAACAATGCGGGGTCAGAACGGAAAAGTGAAAAGGATGCGCGTGGCCTCGTTTCTCTGTGGCATTGAAGAATCTTTCTTCTTTTTTTTTTTCGGTTATCTCAAACTTTTATCTCTTACGGTTTGTCGAATGTAGACGTTATAAATTTGCAGACGCGTATTTTCTTAACTGTTATCTATTTAAGCAAATATATTGGAATGCATTTTCGAAGAAGAATACAAAGAAATCAACTTTCGAATGCAAATTTTTTTTTTTTACTGAACCACTAAAATATTTTGACGTTATTATTGGGAAAATAAAGATCTTCCGATAATATTAGTCGATAATGTATGAGGTGAATTTAAATTTCCAAATTACTGAGTGTTATAATAAAAAAAAAAACGTTGTGATTTTTTTTTAGTAATTGACTTGGTACATTCATGAACGGTTTCTTTTCTTTGATGATTAGTTGCTTCGTACATGTACATTGAGATTGGTTGACTAGCGAACGCATTTCATTTGAAGTTTATTGTGACACTTTTCGAAAAACTTGTTTGTAAAACTTGAATGTTTAATTCTTTTAAAACTACACTTATAAATTACTATTATAACGTTGACACAAGCATTATGAATGCACCTTAAATTGATTTCTTTTTTTTTTCTTTTAAGAAAAGGCCAGTTTTAAATCTATGTTTTAAGTTAACAAAAATATTAGAATTAATTGAGAAGCTATTAATATTATTTGCAGATCATTTTGGTATTATGGTATTTATTTATTTATTTCTTTTGTATTTTTGTTATTACAATACATGTAAGAATTTCAAATTTGTTAGTTTTTTTTAATGTTTTTATTATATCTGATTTTTTTATATTTGAGCGCAATTACGCGAATGCTAAATTTAGGCTCATTATATTCAAATTTAGAGCGTTACACTTATTTTCCAATTATAAAAAAATTATTACTTAAATTCGTAAACATTTTGCGTAAACCTTTGACTTTTGTTCATACTTGTAAAAAAAAAAAAAAAAATTGTAAGTTATTTTAAAGTTTCCAGACAAGTTAAAATTTAATTTTTACATCTTTTATCTTAAAGCATTAATTTTTTTAAAAAAAGTTTAAAATAGTGATGATATGGAGCAAATTTAAGGGAGAAAGTATTGCAGATCTCCGTCAATTTATCTTAACAGCGTAATAATAATTTTGTTGCAGATCTTATTAAGATTTATATACACATTGGGCTTGTTACTTTACGAATGATGCAATACAGACAAACCAGTATAAGTATTTGTGGCGCCTCGTTCTTTAGATAATCTTTAGAAAAATTATAGATTGCATAAGTATTCAAATAGCGCGTAACAGCTCATTAAAGTAATAATAATATAATAAAGCAACGTTTCTTAATCTTTTTAACTTTGGTACCACCGTAGGCTTAATTGATAAAAAAAATAAAACTTATCACAATATCCTATACCAGGTCCTATACAATCTTTCGTTCACCGCAAGTTGGAAACCACTGGCATAAACGTTTTATTTGCGTTTCTATTTTAGCATTTTTCTACCACTTATTGCTGATGCAACTTCATTGACATCGTAGCTAATTTTTGAAAAATAAAAATTGTATTTCACGAACAAAATTTATTATTACGACATTTTGTTGGAAAAGGTATTTTAGGACCTACGGCCGCTCGTAGGTCAATCACCTCTCGAAAGGGCAATGCTAAAATTGTC
>JAQGAY010001222.1:0-15785 GCA_034698085.1 Polydesmus angustus | reverse complement strand
ATCATCTATGCCAATCAACTATAAAATATCTACAGTACCGGATGACGAATCAAGAAAAGTCCTCTATATCTGGGCCTCGAATTTTGGGAAGTTTGACATGTATCAACCGGTGCGCTCGTCCACCACACCACCCAATACATTTTAGCCGTTGGGAACGTCAAACGGAACGCTTTTGAAGAATTCGCTTAACAACGGAGCTCCCGTTCTAGAGCCAAATCGAGTTCTGCGAATCAGTGGAGGGAAGCACTAATAGGCAAATCAGATTACTAAGAACATAAAATTGCAACCCAAAAATCAACATACTGTTTATTTTGACTATATGAAACGGCGAAAATATAAAAAGAGTCGAGTATCAATTTTTGGCTTTAACAAGCACCACTTTTCCCCAATTAGCTCTACATATGTTTGATAACAGATAAAAAAAATAATTTCCTAAAATGGTTGAAAAATTCTTTCTAGCACAAAATAAAGAATTCAATTTTTGCTCGTTACTTAGGAATTTACATCGGTTGAACGTTTACTGTTCATGTTTTTTACAAACCCCATCGCAATTAGATCTACATGTACATGGCAGTAAAAGATGTATTGTAGATAACCAAATTCTTGCATTTTAATTAAAACACGCCGCTGGCATTCCTATTGATAATCCTCATATTTATTATAGCCATAAAATGCAAATCTTACACGAGAAATGACCGTTAGGAAAAATGTTAAACAAATATCCTAATTGTATCCACGATTTTCAGTCAAGAGATGAAAAAATAAATAACTAAAACCCGGTAAAAAAAAGTAAGGTTGTTTCGCCGCATAAAATATAGCTTCATCAAAACAAATATTTTACGCCAAAACATTCAACAAATAGCAAGTTGTTTTCCAACATTTGCGCCAACCCACCGAGTGATGTATACAATGCATTTTTTTTTTACCCCCTTTTTCTTTTTAAAGTCATACATCAAACTCGTTCAGATTTCAAAACTAATAATTCATTTGCTGTAAAACATTGAGATTGACAGATCTTACTTATATCTGTGAATATAATAAATGAGTTTGTCATTTTGTTGCCGAGCTCGAGTTCCCAATGTCAATTTTAGCGCTTACGTAGCTATACTCCTACACTTCCCTTTTACTCTATTCTCTAACCCAGAAACTTAGCACCACAAACCGTCACTCCAACGAAAATACCCAATATTTAATCGATTTTTTATCTCACATTGTAGATCGCTTTAAGCTCAGTTCACACTTCGTATCTCTTTTCACATTGGATCGTCACCTCCCAGCTCAAAACGCACTACTAGCTGTATAGCGGTATTTTTTTTTTTTTTTTAATTATTATTTAAACGGAAGTTAATCCACCAAACTATACCAAACGTCGTATGTGTGTTTAGCCACTGCATAATTCGGCGAAACGAAAATATTCGTAAAACACATCTTGATTTTTACGAAATTTTAAAACTTTAAAGCAGGTTGGTTTAAAGTTCAAATTGGTTAAAATAAAGCAGTACAATGTGCATGGCTTTTGGTCGTAATAATTATGACGAATGGAAAATATAATTATGTGTCCGTCAATATTTTTTTAATTGAGCCATTTTAAAATTTTCTCTAATTTATTTAAATACAGTAATATCCCAGCCCTGTATTATACATAGACATGCGCATAGATCTGAAAAATAATACATAGGCATGTAAAATGCAAATGGATTTAGAGATTTTTATTTATGGCCTAATCATTTTTTAAAAATTAATCGTTGACTTTCGACCTCCAATTTTATTTTTAAGTAGCACTCATACTGTAGATTCAAAATTGAAGATGCAATAAGCGGATATCTTAATGTATGTATGCAAACTTTGATCAATTAAAAAAAAAAATATTTCAACTTATGTTAAACTTGTTCTTAACCCTTTCTTTCTATGTAAATGTATTAACAGGTGACTGAATAAAATTTGCACCTAAAAATATCATTTCTATTACGCAGAGTGAACATTTAAATTTTGGAACTGTCTAATTGTTGCACCAAATGGAGTTAAAAATACCCATTTTAGGAATTAATTAATGCAGTAAATATCAAATTATTTTGCAGATATATTACTAATATAATTTTTATACCTATTTGAAGATTCCTTCTTAGACCCTCTTTAAAATTACTACCGGTACTAAATACTTTGGCACTATTTGTGCCTCTTTTTTAAATTTATATAAGGTACACTTCTTTGACTTATACAGTGTAAAGATGAAGTTATCTGTTTATTGCTGCTGATCTTTTAATTGGTAATAAATAAATTAAAATTTAAACGTAAAATAAAATAAAAAATTTGGTATATTTTTCATTTAATTTACGGTACTTTAATTAATTACTAAGCTATTATTTTTTTTATTTCCAATCTCATATAAAGTCGTAAATACTCAATTTGGCAACGCTTAATTTAAAACTAGAATTAAATAAATATTTGATTCTTCTTCAATTGACGTTCTATGTCTAATCTCATTTTAAATTGAAATTAGATTCCCAATCAGGATTTCACCTTTAAAATAATGCTCCTTCCGTTTAAAATAACAACAGCGATGAATCGCTTCGAAGAGGTTAGATATTTTTCATTGTTAAAGATTATTTCGTACTTACTGTATTTAAAATATTATTAAACAAAAAATATTTTCTCATTCTCTCTCTTTCTTGAGCAATATAAAAACTTTAATATACAGTATTGCAATATTGTTTAAAAAAAACAAGAAAAACCTATTTTTTTTTTAAAAAAAAAGCCATAAAAAATAAATCTTAAACCTTCAGAAACCAAACCCAACATAAGCACATAAAAGCATTCAACTAAGATTATCTTTACCAAGATCATCACTTTGAAATCCTCTAGTTTAATTTTTTCCAAAAAAAAAAATTTTTGGCCAAAATAAAATAAAAATCTGTTTTCCACAGTGAAAAATTCCCTGTAGTTTTGGTCAGGACTCGAAATTACGTCCCATATGACCTTGAATTAAAGTTAACGTGAGCCTTAAACGAGCTTACAGTTTCTACGCGCTCAATTTTTCACTTTTAATTACCATCGCCTACATTCAAAGTTGTATTTATTTTAACTGTTTCCGGAATTTACGGAAAATACGAGAAATCACGTAAAGAGGTAGCCAACCAATATAATTTAAGTACAGTTGCGAGTTAACGCTTTATATTTTGTTCCACCGAAACGCGTTAGAAAAATATAAAACTGAAAAGAAAGAGGAAAAAAAAAACCCAACGAAAAACACAAAATTTGTTTTTCCGGTATAAAGTACATAAAGAAGCAAATTTTGTTCAAAATAGAACATTTAATGCGACGGGTTGTTTCAACCGAAGGCTGCAAATGCGCCGTTAACATAAAACAACGTTGTATCCTACGTACGAAATAACAATACCGATGATATGATAGTCAATAAACGTCTCTAACCAACTTTTCCTAGCCACACCCACTAATAAAAGACGTAAAATCAGCGGAAGACGTAAACTACCATCGCATAAAAGAGAATTTCAAATAAGCAAAAAGAATGTTCGACATAAAAAAAAATTGTAAAATGGCGGACCTGATTTAAATAACAATAAAAAATATGTCCATCACACATTTTTCTTATTCTTAAAAAGTAAAAATCTAAGACGAGAGAGGAAAAAAATGATATTGCGAAGTGACCGTTGACCATCTTTCGTCTTTTATTAAGTTTTTATCCATGCACAGTGGTGAGAGGATGAGCGAACAAAGTGAGAGAGAGATATTTGATTTTCACCCGGCGATCGATATCCTTCATTTTCCGATCGAAAAAAAGAAAACCCTTGTGTGTATGGCAGCAAGCTACGTACTGTACATGGTGGGAAATTGAGGCTGGCTCAATTGTGTGTGTATGTGTGCGCGTACCGGTGTTCTTAAATAATATAGCAAACACTTCACTTCACCGCCACTCACGCAATTTCCAACGCTTTCAATAACAACGGCTATTTAATTAAAAGCCTATTTAAGTAATTTGCATGCTCATTTCGCATTTCACGCGTCACTCGCTCACGCTCAAATGTGGAAACACCAACATTTAACAGTTTTGGAAAAGAGAGAAGTTAAAGTAAACCGCATGATTTGAATTCATGCTAAATAGTTTAAGCTCTGTTATAATTATTCTTATAAAGAGTTTTTTTATCGATTGCACCTGTACAAGAAAAGCATTTAGGCTACTGTAATTGTTTTCAAATTTTATTAAACCTAATACAATCCCACGAAATCAATTCATCAGAGTTTAAAGAAAATACCATTTTGGTTATTGTTAAGATTTGAATAATTATTCTTACAAATATAATCCGACTTTGCATGTTTGTAGAATTTACTGTTTACAGTAATACCAATTAATATTGTAATAATTATTATAATACTGCTCTGCTTTATTCGTTTAATTAGGTTGTAAAACCCAAAAAAATGATATTAATCTTTGTATCTGATTGAATACGGTATAAAATTATGTACTTTTACGTTTAAAAAATATTAATAAGAAAAAACTTAAAACGTAATAAGTTTTATTAATACTGTACTATTTAAATTAATCAAAATATGTGCCATTTTACAGAAAAACTGAGAAAGTTTTATCTGTTTAAAAATAAATTTTTTGAATTACCAGTAACAAAAATTATAAAAAAGTCAATACATGTACCGGTATTCAAAAAATGGCGTTTTTCAGAAATAAAATTTCCCATGCTAAAATATTTTTTATAGAATACAGTGTAGGCCTACTAGAAATATTTAAAAAAAAAAATAATAATAAAGATAAACTTTAAATAAATTGTTCCAAAAGTACTAATATTTTAATACCATGCATTTTTTAAAATAATTTTGTACGTTGAAAATTGTGTAAGCTTCAACGCTCGATCTCTGTGCTTTAAAATGAATGTCGTTGCTGCAGTCGAGCGTATTGAATGGCTTTTAGAAATCAAATGAGATACAAAGGTCCGACTAAAATTTACGACTAATTCTAAATTGCTCACATTTCGAATGTATATAACAATGTTTTACTAGTTCCATTATTTTCTAGTTGTTGTCACATTTTTCTTTCATTGTTATTATATTACAGCAACTATTTGAATATACTAAAAAAAAAATGTTATACAGAAAATACTTTTGAGTTTCTTTGCAAAATGGCACCATTTTTAAATTTTTATCTTTTAAACCTAGTCTTTCTAATGGCCGAGGGAAGCTATAGTTTTCAAAAATAAAAATTAGAAACTTTAGATGAAGACTTATAATCTCGCTTAGGAAAGCTTACTTTGTTTCCACAATAACTTTAAATCGGGAATAAGTCACTAAATTGGTCTGCAGCAACGAATTACAGTACTGTACCGGTATAATGAACGCAAGCGGCACCAAAGTACCTCTTGCGTCGTTCCCCAGCAACGCTTCTACTACATGGCTAGTGATTACTACCCATCTAAACGTGTTTATCAAAATAACAATAAAGGTGGTTGATGGAGGTTTGCTTCACAACGCACTAATAAACATAGAAATAAAAAAAAATCGTTCCGCGCATTTAATAACGTAAATGGTCTTTCGTTTATGACGAGCTACAATTTCTACGACTTCATCAGCTGTTTACCATCCCCCCAATTGTTTCGCGCAATTTGCAATTCCTTTTATTAATGTTGCCCCCCTCTTTTCTTTTTTTTTTTTCTTTCTCGAACTTACTTTGCGTTGGCAGCTGACACCATCTGCTCAGCATCAGCCGTCTTCCAACTCCCACGCAATCCCTCTCATATAATTCACCTACAAATGACCCAAAAGCCCTTTTTCTTCGCGCTAAATACGTCGTAAATTAATTAATTTTGCGTCCTTATGCGGTTATTTAATAGTGACAGCGCTCGACAACCTATTCTTTCTTATATTAAAATTTATTTTGTGTACTTATGGAGGAAAGAGCAAAAAAAAAAATTTTTATTCCTAGAAAAACAAATAAAAAATAAAGAGTTGTTCGTTAATGCTCAATTTAGAAATGATCGTAAATCATGTTTTTGATCGGAGATGTAAACCGAACGACCATCCTAATCTTTTACTTTTTTCCCCCCGCATCGATAAATTCTCAAAAAATCAAACTAACTCTCTACTTTATTTAATAAGCGGTCGCCAAGGAAGACTGGCCGCACATTCATAAACCGCAAATGCGCGCCGCATTATTTATTTAAAAAGACTCTTGACAATTTCATAAATATAAAATCAGCTCCTATAAAAACGCATAATACTTTGTAAGCTAGAAGTAATCTAAATATTTAAATTTTAAAAAAAATTCACTGTCCATTAGTGTCTACAAAATATTTAATTACTACCGGTATATAACAATACCTTAAAAATCTAAACATTATCTGCGAAATATTCGCCAAACATAACCCAATTTACGCATCAAAGGCTTATAGGCTTTTAATAAAATAATAATACTTGATCCACTTATGAAAATTAAATGCATTCTAAATTAATTAACTAAATAAACGCCTTCGCGCTCGTAGAATAATAATTATTAAACTATTGCTTAAAATAAATTCGCAAAAAAACCGAAAATTAATTTACTTGGATAATCCGCAAAATAATTAAAATTTACGAAATTTTGAACGCAAAATGTAGTTGAAATGAAATTCAGACAGACATTTTCTTTCCATCTACCATTACTGTATTTGAAATAAAATTAAAGTACAGTGATTAACAACTTGAAAAATTAAGGTTGTCATCGTAGTTTTAAGTTGATAGCATTTCTACAGTATTAACCATAAGTGCTCGTTACAGTACCGTACTTCTGGTGACGTTGTGGCCCCTCGCGGCCTGTAACGGCAAGCAAAAAAATATTAAGTGTACAACGAATTCGTTCAATACTTTAAAATATCGACCCTGTACGTTTCAATTGTTAAAAGCCCCTTCCAGTGTCCCAAAAACAAGCCCTGAGAGAGCTAATGTCGTCGATGGAGAGTTTAAATTTTACAAAATTAAACCGATAAAATTAAACACGTGTATGATGTAATATATATTGTTTTAGGCAAATAAAAATTGTTAACGCCGTATAAAAAAGCTATTTCTGCAGTTCAAAAATAGATAAAAGCGCGAGTCGTGCGAAAACAATAATATTTTCCCTCTTTCGCTTCACTCAACTCTTCCCACCGACGCTCTACTGTACTTGAAGCGCATTGTGCGCGATTGTGTGCACTAGAAAGCAAAACTACATTAACCATAATCATTTTGTTTCAAATACATATACTGTACGGTACTTCCCAATATTAAAATCAAAGTTAAAATTGTCATTTTGCGCTACTCGCTTTGAAAGCAAAAAGTAATATTGCGCGCATTCTAAAAATAAACAAACCTCCATTTTCTAATCCCGCGGTTTTTGTTATTTTAAATTATCAACGAGATAATAACAATTGCACCCAACAATGCCTTTAAAAACGCAATTTCCTCGGCTGCATTATTTAGTAATATCAACCGGAAGTATATCCCCGCATCATTTTCATCTGTTCACGTCATATTCTATAGCGCGCAATAATAATTACACTTACACCCTAATACATTTATGTCCGTCGCTTAAGCTAAAACTCGCTAATGGCTGTCCAAACGATCCTCTTATATTATCGACAATCCTTTTTCACATTTACCCAACAAATGTTCATCAAAAACGACAACGAGCGCGAGCAACTATAACAACCAAAAATAATAGTAAATGAGTATGGAATCCATTTGTCACTTAGGGGTTTCATAAGCAACACAGAGCACTCATTCTACGTATTATTCCATCAAAACGATCACGCAAAAAAAAAAAAAAAAACCCCGGATCTATCTCGGGCATTTTGTGTTTACACCAAACCTATAATTTGAGGGTTTGGTCAGCGCGTGTTTCACATGCATGAAACGCAGATCCAACTCATTTTCCTTATTTCCACCTATAATACTACTCGACCTAAAACATCCCTTGCTCGAAAATCAATGCTATTACCCTCCCCCTCTTTTTTTTTTTTTTTTTTTCCATTGATAACTAATATTCCACGTGGAGGTAGTTAACGTTAGCGAGAACGTGGCCGACTCCCCGTTAACCATCGTGCAGATAAAAACTCCCTCCGTTTTCTTTCACGACAGACGGAAGAAGAGGAAAAAGTATGTTGGGAGTTCCATTGGGACTTCCGGTTGAAGATGAACCACCTGATTTACGACGCCATTTTCGAGATACGTGTCAAGCCAAGCGAGCATGCGCGATCATTGTTCTAGGTCGACAGAATAATAATAACGCCTAGATCAACTTTTTTTCCTCCCCTCTTTTCCCTTTTTATATATTCCGTATAGATTTTATTTTATTTTTTTTTTTTACTTTTTAAAGGTACATTTTTTTGCCGATGGATTTTTAGAAGTATAGATTATCGACAATCGCATGCGATGAAACGCACCGTTGAATAGTTGTAAGGCGCATGCGTGATGGGGACCTCGTTGAGCCGCGGATCGGAAGGAAGTCATAGGAGAAGGAGTTGAAGGGAAGAGGGAGGAGAGTCGCGATGAACGATAAAAAAAAAGAGATGGAGAAACTGTCCGTAAATTCAGGTCCAGGGCAAAAAAAAAAAAAAAAAATGAGATCGACCGAGATGAAGTTAGATTAGATGAAAATAATGCCACGTGACGCCGTAACATCAACGACCGTCACTCATACCTTTAGCGTAAACCCCCGTAGGAATTAAGAGGTCAACCTCCTGACCATTGACAAAAAAAAAGGGACAGACAAAAAAAAAGTGCAAGGACAACAAAAAAAATATCGAATTAAAAATGGCTACTCAAATAACAATGATTACCTTAACAGTAAATGAGAATTCTTTAGTATATAGAAAAATGTCGATATAACGAATTTCTCTCGGCCGACAACATAGAAAGTTTTCAAGAAAAATGTTTGTCATTATACATGTCCCAACTTTATCAACGTAGTCAAGATATAAAATGGGCGCAATTCCATTGCATAGATTGTGTGAAAATGTGTATCACTGGTATTTACTGTTTTGATCTAAAAAAATCCTTGAATTGAGAATTTAATTTCATTGAATTTTTTGTTTTGCTGAAAACTTCGCTGTATTGTTTAACATCGGTTAAACAGATCATTTAGTTCTACCAGTAATTAAATGTTTTATGGAACCGGAACCCGAAAATACGACATAATCCGCAAAATAGATTGTAACGTAAGCCCTACCCCCAAAAGTAGTAACAAGAAGATGCAATTCAATGTTTGGAAATTTATGAAAATGTTCCAGAAGTGGATGACACGACTATTGCTAAATGCATTAATAAACGTAGAACTTTGTAAATACCAATAATTTAAAAATCCCGTACAGTAGAGTATAGATTTTTAGTACGGTACCGTAAATTTATTTTTATAGTACTGATAAGTGAGATAAACTACCTACCCTAACAATAAGCCCTAGTGCGTTTTTGTCGTACAATATTACTAAAGTATTGATAAAACTTATTGATACAGCTGAAACTTGCAAATTCAAAAAGTTTCATGTTGATAAGGGAAATGTATCTTGCTCTGAAAATTGTAAATCTTGTGAATTGTAAGCGAATGTCGCCCGGAGAATCAAACATTAGTGAAAAGTACTGTATCTCGTACTGAGAAATATTTCTAGAATTTCTACGCACTGAATTTCGTTGTACTAAAGCTGCATTTTACTAACTTTTGTTGGTTTGCTTGAGTACCATCATGGTACCACCTTCGTAAAAAGTATGTATTTTTATCAATTTTTTTGAATTTTTTGAATTTTTCGATACAACGAACTAAATGTAAGTCTTTGAATTGCGTTATAACGACGTTTCACTCGTACAATACGAAGCTCTTCAAGAAAACATTATACAGCATAAAAGAAAAAGAAAATGTTAAGACAATGAAAGTGAATGAATTGTGTGATGAAAAGAGAATGCGTTTATAGGGTAGTTTGGAATAGAAATCCGACCTTTCCCGGTCTAGTGTAACGACTTGAAAAAACAGAAAAAAGAAAAGAAAACACACTTGTTGTTAATTGCCATATAAATATGTATGAGATGGAGAGAGAAAGTAAAAGCAGCTTTACGCACGACAAAATTCGCTTTCATGTTAGATTCGCGTCACGATGATCACTTTCGATGACCAATGATAGCGCCATCTCACAGCATCACGTACAAACTCTTACTTAACTTTGATCTATTTACAACTTTCTCTCTCTCGGCCCCGAAGTTTAAAACTTTAACTGCCACAGCAGCCGTATTTTATTCTCAAAAACATCTTACATTCTACGTTTTACTTCAATTATTTAAACAAATCTTTAATATAAACCGTAACGCCGATATAAAAGTTCTTTCACGGCGCATTTTAAATTGTTGACAGCCTTCTTTCCCCCTTTCAAGAGTTATCAAATTTAATCAGTTCCTTCTAAATTATTACGTGGACGACGTGTTCACAGTCTTTTCTCACCAAT
The DNA here is from genome assembly GCA_034698085.1 of Polydesmus angustus. Taxonomy (NCBI): domain Eukaryota; kingdom Metazoa; phylum Arthropoda; class Diplopoda; order Polydesmida; family Polydesmidae; genus Polydesmus; species Polydesmus angustus. Next base: position 5,319 of record JAQGAY010001222.1, on the reverse strand, counting down.
AGGTTCATCTGGTTTAAAAAAAAAGCAACACACAAAAAAAAAAATACCAAAAAAAAAATTTCTTTCTCGAACGCGCACTCAAAGATAATAATAATACCGGTATATTAAGATTCTTAATACATGTACTGTACAATCAAAAATTACTAAAAATTCGTAAAATAAAAATGTGACTTTAAATGATAAGAAATTTCATAAATATTATTTATCCAAAATATCATTTGTCTTTCAGCATAAACTGAGAATTTTAAATTTAATTCTTGCGGTTCGTTCAACGCAACTTTTAATCTAATGTACATCCGTTCGCCTTCAGTGACTTTTAAAAAAATTTAATTTTTATTCATCTAGAAACCAATTTAAAAGCATCCCACCCACAAACTTTCATCGATGATTGATGACTACATTTTTTGCTATTCCATTCGAAAGGAGTTGAAATCCTCAGGTTTCCAGGGAAGCCGTCAAAGGCCAGACTGTCACCCGTGTATGTGTTCGCGCATTTATCTCACCACCAACCAAATATACTGTAGGTAGTACTACTGACGTCAGCGATCTAATAAGAATTTGCGATTCAAGCGAAACAAAACCAAACACAAAAATTCTATTGCCCAAGACTTGTCCCCAAAATCATTTTGGAAATCTCACGATCAAAATAAATATTGTCTGTAGGCCTACTAATATTAAAAAAGGAAATAAATAAAAAATAATACTAAAATTTGTTGCCATAGAAACCTTATCTATTGCGGTCCAAAATTGCAAATACTGTACAGTATTTGCAAATTTTGCGTAAATCTCGCTATAGCTGAGATTTGCGTATTTTCTAGTTAACAGTAACACAGTACATGTACAGTATTTTTTAATGTTTCTGTAGTACATAAAAATTGTACTTGCCACGGACTTCAAAAAATGGCTTTATATCCGAGATCGTTATAACCGAGTTCTACTCGTGCTCAAATTTATCTTCAACAAAAACAACAGTAGAATCGTATACCGAACAATATACAAAATCGCTAACTAACTAACATACATAAATAAATACTTGTTGGAGATCTCAGATCGGTGAACTTATAATTAACTAGAAAAATGAGCACTCGTAAATCCTCGAAAAGCAGCTTAATTAACAGATGCCTCGTAATTAAAACCGTTGTAGTATTAGCGAGCGACATTTAGAATTACCCTGCACCTAAGATCAACGTTAATTAATCTGTCGAATTGAAGACCACATTGCCGATCCGGCGTCGCGTATTGACATGCGCCGTCGTCAAGAGCCCCCCTTCCCTTTCGTCTTCCCACTTCAAGCTTAAATCTAAGCACTTGCTCTTCACATTTGTCACTCCAAACTTTACTCTAGCAAACGCGCAAGAAGCTATATAGCGTGCGAAAGCAGTGTCAGGTATGCCAGATATTCGCAATTAATCAAACGCGCGCAATCGAGCGGAAATCGAAATTTTCATCTCTGGAAAGTTAACTAACTTTAAAACACTTTTTTAAAAAAATTTTGATTAATAATTAAAATCAATAAAAGTTGAGCTTTAATCTTTAAGTTGTGACCGAGCAAAAAACGAGAGTATTATTCTAAAAATAAACTCAAATTAGCAAGGAATTATACGCTCGTATCGAGAACGGAAGCGATTTCCCCACTACACGAGCTCGTTTTTAATGTAATAATACTCCACTAATTTGAAGTGAAGTGTACTGAAGGCCTTCAGTATTCAAATTATAAATAGTACTGTTGTACATATAAAAGTTGTTAAATGAATGATCGCAATCATTAGAATAAAAGTGTAAACCAGACTTCCTCCCAGTGTCAAATTGCAAAAAACTATTCGGTTTCCGAAATAAATTTAATATTTAAATCGCGTGCCAAGTAAACTTTTATCACAAAAATACACGAGTCTCGTTAAATATTCAAACTTCATCTCGCGTTAGAATTGTAATGAGCGACAAAACAAGCTCATCTCCATTTGATTTTCATTAAATTAACGACCATCAAAAATGATTTTCTATGCGGTCTATTTTAATCTATTTTTACCTGCGTGCGCATTTATTACAATACTCAACTTTTTTTTTATGTCAAAAAAAAAAATCAATATCTCCGAATTTTGAAAGCTATTAAAACTTAATTAAACCTCGCAGAATTGTCTAACTATTATTGAAAAGGTTCCGTTCTAATTATTAATTTGAATAAGATTTTGTGTATAGAAAATATCAACTTTTATTATTTTTTTTCCTACTCTATCGATAAAATTAACGTTAATTTAAAAGAATTAAATTTGGACGCGTTAATTTCGCGCTCCAGTTGATCTCATTCAATTGCGAACGTCAGCGTCGAAATCCTATTACTTTTGACCGTTCACTATGTGTCACAACACCAACCCGAAACAATTCAATAATTATTCCGCGGACAGCGATTATTATTTATAAATTAAACATTTCCCGAAAAATTTTCTATTTGCGGAAATAATTACTCGAAAAATCATCCTCCCCTCCCTTCACTCACCCAAACAACAATAGCGCCGGTACCCGCACGGTCGCAATCATTCGCCTGCGCACCGTCACAACATCCGATTTATTAATATCGCAATATTATCCGTGTCAGCGGATGATATGACGATAATTAGAAAATATAACCCAACACGTACGCACGAGCAATAACGATGAAGAAGAAGAAGCGAAAAGAAAAAAAAAATTAAAAACAAAAATAATAAATGAGAATGAAACGCAATGTACTAGTGGTTTATATCAATACAGTCTACGTGAATTGTATGCCATATAATAAAGCTACACGAATACGTTTGTCATCGTTCTTTCGGTAAGAACAACAATTCATCATATACGAGAGTTACTACGAGAGTACATTATTTAAATTCATAAATAATCTTTCGATCGCTCCAAATTCATAACAATTGTTCGATCGATCTAAAAACTTTACTTTATTTCTTTTAAAATTTTTATTTAAACTTACAGTACGTTAATTTACCGAGTCGCTTTCAAATATTGTAATGTGAGATCGACAATACGCTTCATTATTTATTTAATCTTTTATTGTAGAAGGAAAATTGATTTATCTAATTAATGCAACCAAACAACGTGCCAAAAGTTAAACAAACATTAATAAAAAAAAATTCTTATTTAATCTCTATGGAATGTAAAGCGGTAAATCAAATTCCTCTACTGGAAGTCAATGAAATTAACAGTAATTATCGCTAACTATTGATAAAATACGCATCTGTTTCAACTACAGTATTTTTAAAGTAAATTAAAATCTCGAGAGAACTTTACTATTTTTAGTACATGTAGGCTACATTTTTTGTTGTAAATAATAATTATCTACTGGATTTTCATTAAAACGGTAGATTCCCCATAGTCAGCAATAATGATAAAAACTTAATCTAACTAGCTCTCCATTTTCCCCCCAAATAAAATTAAAACCTTTTTTTAAAAGAAAATCAAAATTATAACGAGTTTAAAAAGTTAGGTTACATTTAGCATCGGATCCTCCCAAATTTAAAACACCCTGTAAGCTGGCGCGCTTCGCCAAACGCCGAATAGTTCATAGACGATGATGATCTTTTTGATAATTATTGATGTATGGTTATTTTAAGTCAATATGAGCTGTAACACAAACCAAAGCCAACTGAAAAACGATACACGAGAACCCCGCTAATCCGAACTAATTGAGACCGAACCTTGTTCGGATTAGTGAAAAATTCGGATTTACGGGTTTATGTCTAAAAATGATTTATTTTGTAAGATTTTAATAAAAAAAAATTTTGTGTTCTTTTTTTTCAAATTTTTTTGTTTTTTTCTTTAATAGGGCTGTTCTGTATTTAATTGAATTCTCAATAGCAAAGAAAAAAGCCGCGCTTTTCACTTGCGGTTAATAATTTTTATTATATACCTTAATGTTGTCATGCCTATTTTTAATTTTAAAACAGCAATTAGTATTTCCCGCAATAATTCCTTCGTCTTTATTTGATTCTAACAAAAATAATTTCTAGTCTTACTGAGTTAAGCAAAAATTCCATTAAAAAAACTGAAGTACCACTAGTGCTTAAATTTCAATTATACTTTTCTATAACAGCAATGAAAAAAATTTATATTGACCTATCTAATACACCTTTAATTCGAAATTGGAATTAAATTTAAACTTAATTTTATTTGCATTCAGCTTTCTTACATTTTTTCTTCCACAGCGAGTAGGTAATATAAAACACTAGATCGAGGTTCGACACTCTCTCGAGTGTATCCAGATTTGTGATGCTCTTTTGTTAGAAGCATTAGAGCAAGTTCATCGATTGGGGGATTAGATGGAACTCATTGGATAAGATGGAAAGTACGGACCCCCAAACAATAGGCACGGCTCGGCGTCAACAGGAAGCGGCGCGAGACTGCATTATCGTGGCCGTTGCGCGCGCGCACTCGCTTCTTAAGAGCAGGCGATTGTAATTTGTGTTGTCGTTTGCAGCTAATGACTTGATGAGAGAGCCGAGAGAAAGAAAATCACTCCTTCAACTCTTATTTGAAACGACGTTAAGAAAATAAAAGCTGCAGCGCGCATGCGTGCAGTTTCGACGCTGTATAAATATGATTAAATGAGTAAACCGAGAAGGGGAATAAGCGTTGGGAAAGACGCGAAAAAAGGAAGAAAAAAAAAAAAAGTGTCCAAAATCCTCCGATGTAATCCATAATGTAACGAGATTAAAAACGCTTTAAAAAATTTAAATTTCAATTGTGCAAAGCGCTCGGCGTTTTACTTTCTCCCATGCATTTTTCATGACGTCATAAAGTGGGTTTTATTTCACGCCGTAACCCCCTCTCAGACTCTCCCGACAATCTTTATTTCTTTAGCTCGCGTTCGTTTTGCGACCTAAATCCCCTCCCGCCCTCTTCTCATCTTTTTAACGACGTACTTTGACGTAATTCAAAACATTCTTACGACATTAACCAATATTAACCAGCAGTGCTCCAACTATATTTTAAAGCTTTCTCGGTTCTCCCTTCGGCGCGCACGCGCAGCTGCGTCTTTTCTAGAAATAGATTGGTTAATAAAAATCACAAAAAAAAATAAATAAATAAATTTTGGGTTTAACCGTTCTCCTTGAAAATTATTAACGTAAATATTGCATTAACGTGGTTAAAACATGTTTAATATTAATTACTAAAACACACAAAAAAAAATAATAATTTATATTATGCGCGAGAATCGATAATTTAACATGAAAGTACGCAATTTTGCCGCTCCCCAATTTTGGCTTTATTTACTCTATTCACTACAGCCAAAACCTCGATTCAGCATTTTCATCGCCAAAAGCAGAACTTGGT
>JAQGAY010001221.1:0-15792 GCA_034698085.1 Polydesmus angustus | reverse complement strand
AGTATTTTTTTAGTATTTTTTTAGTATTTTTTTAGTATTTTTTTAGTATTTTTTTAGTATTTTTTTAGTATTTTTTTAGTATTTTTTTTTAAATTCATAGATGCCTCTTATGCATAAATGTTCGGTGCCTACATTTTACAATACACCTAATTCTGTTTTTACGCGAACTATTTTGGCACGAATTTGATTTAACATAAAAATTAAAATACATTTTATTATCTTTTTACACGAGTAATTTTGATTTAACACGAGGTTTAAACCAATTTTAAAAATATTTTCTTGCTTAGTTTACAAATTTTTCATTTTTGTAATATTCTTAATTTGATATGCTAAATGTATTTTTTGGCAGTCCTTATTATAATATCACATAATTCATCCATTAATTTTTTTTACACGAATTTATTTTTACACGTAATTTTCTGTTTTTTGCAAAAACATAATTAAGCGTAATTATTAGTACCCTAGCTTATTATATTTTTTTTGAGATAGCCTATCTGTACTTAATTTTGTTTCGTAATTATCATAATTTATTAGACCATACTCATATTTCGGTTTAATTTTTTTTAAAAAAATTAAGTACGGTACTTTTCCATATTTTTAAACTAACCGCCTAAATATCTAAATTATTAAAGATGCCGCTTATCCTATTTTTAATTTGTTAAACTCAAACAAATTTCTTAAAAAAATATGTTTAGTTATTTTTCTCAATTTAATTTAAATCTGAAATCTTCCTAATTATTTCCTAAATTCATTTTTTTAAAAAAAACTAAGTGTTCGTATTTAACTCCTATTAAATAAATTAATTTCAGTTCATTTTCGTAAAATTAAACACACGCCACAAATATTTTTTTTTTATTACGATCGAATACTTTTTTTTTTCAAAATCTAAAAACAAAAATATAATAATCAACGAAAAATTGATAAATTATATTATAACTTTCTAAGCTCTAAAATATTGCCGCGTTATTTGTGTTTAATCTGAATTTTCTTCAGTTTAATCAATCTCAAAATTAATTTCACCTTTCCTTTCTTTGTTGTTGCAGGGTTCGGCGGAAGAACTTAAAGTAGATTTAAGAGATTTATTGAAGCGCATGACTGCAACGGCAACTGGAACGACAACTGGCCTAGGTGGATTGACAACTTTCATTTGTCCGCTTATAGCCGTAATCCCGACACTCGGTACTATAATCGGTTCTATACTCGGGTGTCCGACTAGCACAGGAGGGGGATCTGGCATGATGCCTGGCATGACCATGCCGCCTGGCGTGACCATGCCGCCTGGCATGACCATGCCTACCATGATGCCGGGAGGAGGAGGGTCTGGCATGAGTACGGGAGGAGGTTCTCCTATGAACAAGCCACTCAGCTCGTTCAATCCCTTAGTCTGCCCCTTAATGAGCATTTTTAACAGCGTCCCTATAATTGGCCCTATGGTCATCCAGTCCGTTAACCCACCTCTTTTCGGTTGCATGATCACCGGTGGAATGTAATAAGTATCTTACGGCTTTCCAATATTATGTTTAATAACGTTCGACGTATTGAAATTCCGTGTTACGTCGAAAAAAAGTTACTTTCAAAATTATAAAAAAAAAGCAATGCACAAAAAAAAAAAAGATTTTTCTTTTTATTTCAAAGTTATATCAAATAATTCTTGTCGTTAATCATAATTAAATTGTAAAGGTGTTCTCGCTAAATCTTACTATGTAATTAGCTATCGGTATATATGGTTATATTCAAAAATATTCAACTTATTAAAATTCGATGTTATATTATGTTAAACCGTTACTCTCGAAATTATAAATAAAAACATTGCAAAAAATGTGTTTCTTTTTTTTATTTCAAAGTTTTAAACTTTACTTTAATATTATAATATACATAGGTAATATTAATTCGTATTCTCGCTGTTAATAATAATGAACTGATAGCTCGCAACGTTTTTCTTCTCATGTTTACAATTTAAATTACCGGTACACTATAATTTTCGTATTTTGCAATTAGCGTAATTTTAATTAATATTTTTGTAATACGTAAATCAGCTATTTAAAACAATTTTGTTCCAAGTAAATTTTTATCCACGTCACGTAATCTCTTCCTTCAACTAGAATCTTTATGCAGGGGAAAGGCTCTTTTAACATTTGTGTAAATAAAATTTAAATGTTTCGAAGATCTTAAAAATGTAAACATTTACGGCATTCAGTAAATGAATTCAAATGAAAAAAATTAAGAGAAAAAATAATTATGAGGCTTTAAAGCCTCATTTTTATTCGCGTGCTGAATAATAATAAAAATAGCATCACCTGTGCAGTTAAATAAACGACGATTGGCTACTAAGTTTTGTTTTTAACCGTACTATCATTTTTCATTCAATAAAAACCCATTGCGTAATAGCCTTTACTATTTTTTAATTGAAAAAAAAATTAAAATCGATTTTAAATTATTATAAATGTGATATTAGTTTTAATAAAACAGTTTCATATAAAAAATACACAAATCCAATTGAAAATTAATATAATGTCCGGTGACCGAGTAGGTACTGACCAATTTCCAATATGCTAGTTTTTAAAAAAAAAATCTCAATTGAAAATCGGTCCGTAAATTCTCGGACACCCGGTAATTTAAAAACAAATTATTTTACGACGGTTAACATAATAATTATATGCAAATTATATAAACTGATTTAGACGTTGGCTTTTACTTAGCAAGTATGGTTATTCGCCATTAAATCAAAACTTTCAATCTATTCTAAAAAATTACATAAATAGAATTTTGAACGTCAAAAAAAAAAACAACGAATAAATAAAAGGGTATATAATTTATGTAACGTACACAGTAATACGGTTACATTCGTTAAAAAATATCGGTATTAATTTATGGAATAATTTTATTTCATGCGGCAAATGCTGACTGGTTGACACCTACACGTTACGAAATCGAACGTTAGGTCTCGTCAGAATCCCTTTCACCGATCATTATTTTCAGATAAATATTATCCACGCGCGCTAAATTTATTTCTGTACAATATTTCGTATTCAGATATACAGATAATCCAAGCTTATGATACGCTAATTCTGCTGAAAGAAATTTTACAGGTTTGATTGTCATGAATTTATTAGGTTTTCTTGTTTTTCGATGCTTTTCAACCTAATGTTAAATTTGGACCATAATACTCGTATGCCGCACCCCAATTTTAAGGCAACCGTTTAAGCCAGTACTCACATTCAATGTTTTTAAGATTGTAAATAACCAAAACTTTTTTTATTTATATAAATGTTTTTAATAACTTTTCTGAATTAACAAATAATTTTAGTAATTTTTTTTTAGAATTCTGAATAGCAATACCGGTATTCAAAAGTTTAAAATCTTTCTACATTTTTATCTTTATTTTTTAGTGTTGTTTTCTTTCGTAGTTACCTCCAATTAAATCATCTTAGTTCATTAAAAAAAAACTTTTTTTTTTAAATTTAAAGTTTTTAAATTTAAAATAATTTAAATGCCGATAATATTAATTCGTGTTCTAGATGTTAATCATAATATTAATTATGAAAGTTTTCGGTAAATCTTGCTATGTAACTTGCTGTATATGTTTAAAAACGTTCGAATTATTGAAATTTGATTTTAGGTCTCAAAAACATTACTTTCGAAATTATAAATAAAAACGTTGAAAAAAAAAGCATTTGTTTTTCTTTTCATTTTAATGTTTTAAGCTTTATCGAATATAAATACAATTAATTTGTTAAGAAATCTGACGGCAACGAAATTATAATGCCGAGAGTCAGAGATCTTCCTCGCCGACTTCCTCCAGTTATTAAAAAAAATTAATAAAAATGAAAAAAAATATTTAAAAAGTGTGTCATTTTACTGAAAATCTCAAAGTTTTTACTTTTACTTGAAAACAATATTTCTTTTGTTAATTATTATTCAATAATATAAAAAATTCGATAAGTATCTTTTCCCACTTATTTAAGCAATATTATTCACCATTAACAATGTCGCTAGTAACACTGCTACGAACATTATTTTGATATTACTGTATTATTACCGGGTATAACACTTATTTTGGTTCCAATAATGCATAATTTATCAAAAAAGCGGGAAAAAAATGTTTAGAAATCGTAACGTTTATGGTATGTTATAGCGGCAATTCGTAAATTCCCGAAATCGTTACGTAACGAAAATTACGAACACATTTCTCAATACAATAAAATATTTTTCTATCAAATTTATCATGTTAAAATTCAAAAGCTTTAATCATTAAATTTGCCAATTTTACTTTATACTGTAGTTTTATAATATGGAATTAATTTGCTTACCTAACTATATGGAACGAAACAAATGATAAGAATTTTATCAACAGTAATTCAAATATACTTAACGGTAGGTATCTCATCTAATATTCAAAAATTAACGATAAAAAAACAATAATTAATCACTATTTGTGCGTGGATGAAATGTTGATTCTAGGGGGAAAAATACGATGATTATCACTACCAGACGTTATCCACGCTCACCTGTAAACAAAAATCGGCCTATATATATTCAGACAATTACAGACCAACTAAACTCATCCCTCAAAACACTGTCAAAATGTATCGAACCCTCGTATTAGCCCTCTTCCTCGTCTTCGCCTCATTCGCCGTTACCGTAAGTTTATTCCGTATCTCATTTTTAATTTTTTTTTTTATAATATAAAATACCGTACATGTTTAAGTTAAATAAGTCCTTTTTTTTATAATTAATAGTGTCTAAATTAGTTTTTAAATAAATTAATGTAGAATTTAGCTTTTTATAACATGTACTTTTTTAAATTTTTTTTACTACTGATAGACAATTTAATTTTAATTCCATCAAATAGATTTTTTTTAAAATTATTATTTTTCCTGCAAGCAGCTTTTTTTAAACTTTTTGAATGATTTTAAATTAATTAATAAATTCTATTAGTCTGGAGACCCGATATATAGTTAAAATCTTAATATTTCTACTGTACCGGTAGTTTAGAACATAAATTCACAAATCTTAGTAGGTTTTTAATTCAAAATTTCAAATAAACAAAATTAACGATGCAATACGATACAAAATTATGTTACCAGAACCCTCGCAACTGGGTGTGCAAGCCGTTTAGCGTACAAAGGCGCCTGACAAAAATGCGGGCGATATAATAAGAAAAAGTTAACCAAAAAATGACAAAACTCTAAAAAGATTATTATAGTTGAGAGTGTAGCATTGAGGCATTTTGATCAGAGCTCCGTTTGCTAAAAAGCACGCCAACCGAAAAATTAAGATAAATTTCAATAAAAAACGCATTAAAAAAAAAAAAAGGTGCACGAGACTCTTGCGCGATAGAAGCGAAAGTTCTTGATGTACACGCAATGTACAGAGCGATGCAGTCGGCATGTACGCGGCCATAATTTTAAATTTGTTCAAATTTTCTCAAAATTTATTTTAAACTTTTCTAAATTTATTTAAACGTTTTCAAAATTGATTTAAAACTTTTCAAAATTTATTTTCCAATTTTTAAGAATTTATTTTAAAATTTTCAGAATTCGGTCATGTAGTCGGCGTTGTACACCCGCGACGCGCCTGTGCCAAGTGTACTTCCATATATAATTATATTGTATGCTTTCACGCCTGTCAGAATGTTTTTTTTTCACGCAATTTCATCCGTTATTTCGCGCGTATCCCTATTTTCGTTTCCTGTCACAATCAGAGCAATGCGCTCCCAGGAAAAGCCCTTCCGCGGCTATAGAAATTTCAGTTAAAAAAAAAGTTGCGCCTCACAAGTGAGCCATTTCATTTTTTTTTAAATTTAAGCCAAGTGCATAAGATAATTTAAGAAAATTTTTAATCAAATACGTTTTTCAAGTTCTATTTTTCGTCTAACTTGGCTATTTTAAGAACGGCAAAAAATGTAGGCCTAAGAACAAAAAAATTTCTAAATCTTCCCCTGAATCAAATTCACCTAATTTCTAAACAAATATTAGGAAGAGCAAACATTATTTTTCTCCCCTCGGAATGGCACGTACCACGGCTTATTGTTTTGTCAAAACAGGGTAAAAATTGTTTTTATTTTTGGAAAGATTTCTCGTCTCGCAAGCTCGGCTCTTCTAAATTCTATCTCATAAATCATGTCAATATTGCCTTTGAAGTAGCCACAAAACTTAACATTAACCAAAAAAAATTACCGGTAGTAAGGGAGACGGGGGCACCTAGCACCTTGTGCAAGGGCGTCTCTTACCCAAGCGACGTTCCCGTATGTTACCAAAATACATGTACGTGTCATATACTGTATGGTCATAGAAAATTTATGCAAAGCTTGACATTCAATAAAACAACGTAGAATAATAAAATTAATGCTTTTTAAGTTTTCAGTAGATTTTTAAATGAACAAAATAAGCAATTGAAATTTATGATTGAAAAAAAAAAAACCTTTAACAAAATTAGAACTTTACAATCGTATAAATTAAGTAGCTCATTTATATGAAATTTGATTTAAAACAAAAAAAAAAAAACTGCTGAAAACTTCAAATGAATTCATTTTATGCTATGCAGAAGATATACTGTACATTATTATTTTTATTCCCCTACCTTACGTCATGCAATAAAATGCCACACATTCCAAATTCCAATATTTGCTCATATACGCACGCATTTTGAAAACAAAATATTCCTTAATTATACAGCAAAAGTTTAGTACATCTGATTGTCTCTCAACTCATCTAGTAAAAGTGTAAAACCTGCATTGTTCATAATTATATTTAATAGAATCAAAAAAAAAAAAAAAGTTCTAAAAAAAACCATTGGTTAACTAAAGTTTTGTACCGGTATGACAATTTTGAAACGTACGTCGATTATATTTAAAAAAAAAAAAAAAAAAAACCAGCATATTTTTAAGTTTCTTACGTAGCAAATTAATCTCTATAAATTATTAATAAATTAAGATAAAAAATAATCGCTATAGTAAATCAATATTATCTTAACAACAAAAATTTTTTTCAATTACTGTTTCAGAACGCGAAAATAATTATTCCTAAAAGGGATGTGATCAAAAGAAGCCCAGGCACCGCAACGGCAGCAGCAAATCCGCTCTCCATTCTGTGTCCATTCGTAGGTACTATCCCTGTAATAGGTGGGTTAATCGGCTGCTCGACTACCGGATCACCAGGTGGACTTCTCAATCTCACCAACCTGTTGACCCCAGGCGGAGTCCTATGCACAGCCTTAACGGGCATTCCCGTCCTCGGCCCTATCCTCGCCAATACAGTGTGCAAAGTAGGCGGAGGACCAATCGTCATCCCTACTATCGCCCTCCCCACTCTCGCGGCCCCTACCGCTGGAATGATGTATCCTCTTGCTTCGTTAAACTTCATCGCATGCCCTGTATTAAGCATTATCAACAGCGTACCTCTCGTAGGCAGTCCCTTTGTCCAGTCCTTTAATCCAACGCTCTTCGGATGCACCATCAATAGTAATGGCATGGGGATGAACAGCGGCGCAGGAAAATAACACTCGCAAAAAAATATATTTGTTTTCGCGAGTTTAAAATTTTTTAAGCACTTTCTCATGTTTTTAGAAAAAGATTCGAAATTTGTTAATAATTATTTATCGGTGAATGGTTTTTTTTTTTGTTTGTTAAATATATTAAATAATCGATTATGTTTACTGTTTAGTACAAAGAAATTATAATCACGTTTAATGCCGTTATATAATTCACTTTTATTTAATTTCTAAAATTATTATGTGTCGACCTTCTTTAAGTGAAAATTATTAATCTATGAAAAAATCGTTTTGGAAAAGAATTAGTACCAGTACAAAAAAAATTACTGTCGTCGAATTACTACCTAATTGTACTTATAAAATTAATAGCTAGAATACAGTTGTAAAAATTCTAATATTGTAATATTATCTTTATAATTTTAAAGAAATAAAAGAGGTCTATTGAGTTATGAGGTACGTGTATTAAAATTACACCGATGAATATACTTTTACAAAGAAAAAAAAAAAAAACATTAATCAATTTCGCGTAATTTCGGTTAAATTTAATCGATTTTTTTGTCGTTGTCGCTTATATTCATTAATATTCCGCGTATATATAAATAAAAATTTCAACGGCTATATGTATTATAGACCCAGGGTTTCCAAACTATGGCGAGCGGGTCAAAACCGGCCCTCGAGTACTTTTAATCCGGCCCGCGAATCTTGGTACATAATGACATTCAACACGGCTCTAGTAATCCAATTTTGTCGTCATCTAGGCCAATTTTAACTATTCCCATTGGGAAGTATGGGAAGGTGAAATGACCTGCTCTACACAATGGTCATAGTTAAAACTGGCCCAGATGACTTTGTGTTTTTTAAAAAAAAATTTTTTTTAGCTGGAATAGCTTGATTCGCTTTACCATTGCTCTCTCTAACCCTCATAACTTTTGAACCGGTGTTTGGATTTGCATAAAACTTTATATTGGAATGTAAAATGACCTCCTCTACACGATGGTTATAGCCGCGTCTCTCCCACACGCTTAGTTTTGAAGTTATGAGGCTCCAACGTTCGAAAAAAGAACCGGTTTAATTTCTGATGCTCAAAAACGTACAAATAAAAGGTGAAATCAATGAGATCAAGCTTTATGGACCTCGGAATCGTTTTTCTAAGGTAAATTGATTTCGGAAAAGTCACTTCCAAGTAAATTTTCAAGTGTACTTAATTTTTTTTAGTGGGAAACAAAAACCTGGGTTAAAATCCATAGTTTTTGGGAGTACAATGTAGTTCTAAAACGTTGAGCAGGTCATTTCACATTCCCTTGAGAAAAACCTTCCAATCCTTTCAGCGATTCCTTATTACATAATAATTTATATAAATTATTATCATTGGAGAATTTAGAGGAAGCCTCGGCCATGCAACCTAACATAATTACTGCAATAGGATGTTGTTTTAATGAGCTAGCTGATTTTTGGCCCTTGGGACTTATTAAAGGAGATAGAGTGGCCCATCAGCTAAAAAGTTTGGAGATCCCTGTTATAGACTCACTTTTATTCGCCTGCTGAATCACACATCACCTGCGCAGTTAAATAAACAATGGTGCGCTAAAAAGCTTTGTTATTAACAGTACTGCTTTTTTCCATTCGATAAAATACATTGCGTGGAAACTTTTACTACCAGTAATTCCGCATAAAGCCGTCCAGCTTAAATTACGCTGTATACGCCAATTATCTAAATTAATTTAGATACCGGTAATTGATTTTTAGTAAGCAATGAAAGCTCTAAAACCATGCATTACAATTTTCGATCTATAGTCTTAAATATTACACAAATTTTATTTTGTACATGAAAAATAAAAATAAACATACCGTATCTTATTAATTATTATTGTAACGCATAAAGTAAAACGTCAAATTAAACGTGAAAAATCGTTATTAAATAACCTAGTAATTCATTAAATAATTTCGTTTCGCGTGACAAATGGCGACTGATTGACGCCTACACGTATTATGCCGTGTCCACACTATGTTGATCAACATAGTGTTAATCAACATATTCTGGATCAACACGTGTTGAAAAACAAAAACTATTGCCTCGTCAACATTAAATCAACAGAGTGAATGTGTTGAACAACCAACTGAAAATTGACAATCAATGCAGATAGAAAAAAATTAAATTTAAAATTAATGCACTGTGCGAAAAAGAAATACCGTACAATGAAAATGAAGCGGTCTGCTCGATCTTGAGCGACATCCCTATAATTGGCCCTTTGGTCATCCAGCCCATTAAACCACCTTTTTTCGGTTGCGCGTTATCCCCCACCGTTCCGTGTGATAAGTATCTTACGGTATTCCAATTATGTTTAATAATGTTCAACTTATTGAAATTCCGTGGTACGCCGCAAAAAAGTTACTTTCGAAATTAAAAAGAAAAGCAATGCAAAAACAAAAAACATTTTTATTTTCATTTTTAAGTTTTAAACTAAGTAACGGTATACCAAATAATTAGTATAAATTTGTATTTTTGCTGTTAATCATAATTTAACTGTGAAAGTGTTCGGTAAAACTTATTAAGTAATTAGCTGCCGGTATATAAAGTTATATTTTAAAATTTTGACCTTATTGAAATTCAATGTTATGTGTAAAAATGTTACTCTCAAAATTATAAATAAAGTTTTAAACTTTACTATAATATAAATATAGGTAACATTAATTCGTTTTCTCGCTGTTAATAATGATGGACTGATAGCTTGAAACGTTTTTCATCTCACGTGATATTATTTAAAGTGCCCTATCATTTTTATATTTTGGAATTAGTGTAATTTTAATTACCGTAATATTTCTAACATACGTAGATCAAAACTTTCTGCTATTTAAAACAATTTCGTTCCAAGGAAATTGATTTTCCCTTAATAACTTGCTTTAAACTAAAAATTCTATACAGGGGAAATGCTCTTTTAAGTCTAAACATTTACGGCATTCAGTAAAATAATTTAAAAAATCAAGACGAAAAATGATTAAATTAAAAGTCTATTTAATTTTAATATTTACCGTTTTCTAGAATGGAGTTAAAATCCATCTTGGGTCTTGAAAACGAATAGATTTTTCTAGCACGACACGAATTTTAAATATTTAAAAAAACAATATACCGTAAATAAAAAAAAATTCTGCATAATCAATCACAGATCAAATGAATACCGGGTGTCCCAGAAAGTGCTGACCGATAAACAATAACAATTTTTAAAAAAACCTAGCAAAGCCAAAAACTTAAAAATGGTGCCATTTTATAGAGAAACTCATCAAGGTTTTTATGTAAAAAATGTGTCATTAACGGAAAAGTTTTCCGTATTAATTTACTAACTTTGCAATAAACTTTTTCAAAAGGACATTTTCACGTATTGAAAAAAATGTGCACAACATAGGGCAAGTTCTAGCAACAATAATTGCAAGCGTTTATTGGTTTAAAGGTAACTATTTAAATAATAAGTAGGCTCGCCAAATAACTTTTAATCATCAATACAAAAGATGAGTAATTAACCGTGGCAACATTTAGGTAAGTAGATTTCGTTAACCTGCTTGCATTGTTAACATTAAAATACAATACACTCTTCCAATTACGAGTATAATGAATTTGTAATTTTAAAGATATCACTTATGTTCTCAAATTTAAAGAAATATAATAAAAACTCATAAGCGGTTTTTTTTTTGTGGCAATTATAAACAATGCCAATAGCGTTAAAAAATGGCACTTTTACCAAATGTTTCTGTATGTTTTTTGACTTTGTGGAAGTTCTTTATTTCCACCAAAATTTTTACTTAAATTCTCTGGTTCATTATATAACTATATTATTGTAAACACACCATATTTTTTATTACAAAATATATTAGGTATTTGAAAATAGTACTGTATTAAAAATTAATTTTCGAGTTTTAACTTCTAATAGATTTGGCAGTTTCAAATCAAATAGTGGAGGCGGGGGCCAGTCCATCTGAGCAAATACAATAATTATACGAAAATATGATATAAAATAATTAATTAAATAAATATTTATTGTATTGCAAGTAAACCAAATATAATTAGCGCCTCTTCTCGAATCTAATATGCAAAAGTTAATGATATGAAAACTACATCTACCTCATGGTGACAAATTTTAATTAAAAAAAAAAAAATACCGTACATGAAATTCTAGCTTAAAAAATGGATCAATATAATAATTGTCTTAAGTCGCCCACAAGCAGCTGTTAATAAAATTTGCCTATATAAATCCAATAGATAAATTAAAATCCTCTATTATTAAACTGTCAAAATGCATCTCGGACTCATATTGACTCTCACACTCTCTCTCGGTCTATTCATCGCAACCGTAAGTTACTACTGTATTATAGCTTTTTTTATAAAAAAAAATTGTCTTACTTAACAACCAGATGAATATTTATTCTTATCAAATACACTCATGTACCTGTAGTATAAAATTTATGAAATATTCTAGTCTAATCCAGAAAGTAGAAGTTCAACATCATTATAAGTTTTACTAAATCAAATATTTTATTTTTTAATTAGTTTTACTATTTCTAGTTAAATCTTTTTAGTTAGTAGTCCTTTTCTGCAAGTAATTTTCTAACTTCTTAAAAGTCAATACTGTATAATAATGCTCGTTAGTCTAAGAATCCACCATTTTAGTTATCCAAATAGCGCATGTAACCAATAATTATTTACAATTTCTGATACTTCTATTAAAGTCTATACTAAATTACTTTAATAAATAATTAAATAAAGTAACAAAAAAGTGATAAGCAAAACAAAAACCTGATAAAGTGTATACCAATCGATGAGTTAAGGAGCAAGTTAATAGGCTGATAAAATAAGCAACGTTATTAGCTACATTTATTTTGTCATCTCTCAGCGGCAATATACCATTCCTTAAGTACCCTTACGTTTTACAATAATAATAATAATTTGTTAACACAGTTTATTTTATTAATCCAATTAGATGGCACCTTCGCTTGTGTCAACTAAATAATGTAGCCTATTGTAACTAATATTTAATAAAACAATAAACTGTAAATAAAAAATTATAAACTAAAAAAATTGAAAATTTATGCATTTGTAAGCACTATGCAATACAATATTGTTCATCTTCTACGCAAAACAACTAACACTGAGAGCCGGCTAACACATTTTTAAAACCGCAACACAGCATATTTTACATAATAATCTGCACCTAATAAGAAAATAGTCATAGGAAATTAAATATCTTATCAACAATTAAATATTTTTAAAATTAAAAATTTCAGAACTCTGAAAAAATTCCTATCAAGAGAAATGAAAATGTGCGGAGCCCATTGGACTTAAACAGCCTCTTTGGTGGTGGGAGAGTGAATAGCTCAATGAATCTGTCTAGCCTACTAAATGGTGAAAATAGTGGTGTAAATAGTCCATTGAACCTGTCCAGTCTCCTGGGTGGTGGAAGTGGAAGTGTACAGAGCCCATTGAGCCTGTCCAGTCTCCTGGGTGGTGGAAGTGTGCCGAGTCCATTGAACCTGCCCAGTCTCCTGGGTGGTGGAAGTGCAAGCACAAAGAGTCCTACTACTCATATAACTTATCCCCATACTGGTACTCATACAGGAACTTATCCCACTGCTCATACAAGAAGTCTTCCTACAATTCAAACTCCCAGTGGAATAAGTAATATAAGTTCATTCAACATCCACCAGGTTAGTGGAATTGGAGGTATGTTAAGCCCATTGAATTTGTCCAGTCTCTTGGGTGGAGGAAATGGAGGGGTAAAAAGCCCATTGAACCTACCCAGTCTCTTTGGTGGTGGAAGTGGAAACATGAAAAGTCCGCTAAACTTATCCAGTCTCCTGAGTGATGGAAGTGGAGGCATGAAAAGCCCATTAAACCTAAACAGCCTCCAGAGTGTAGCATTAAGCAAACTTGGCAACCTACTAATTAACCTCACCAAACTCACTACCACTAATCTACCTGTTGTTTCCACTGCATCTACTCCGCCAAGTGGAGTAGGAAGTCTTAGTTCCTTAAACTTCCTTGCTTGCCCTATCTTAGGTGGAATCAATAGTGTCCCTGTTTTAGGCCCTCTCTTTGTTAACTCTGTTAATCCACCATTTTTTCAGTGCACTCTCCCAAAAAATATCTCTGATATTCCCACAATTTCTGCTCCTTTCAGTGGAGTAGGAAGTCTTACTTCATTGGACTTCCTAGCTTGTCCTATCTTAGGTGGAATCAATAGCATCCCTGTTCTAGGACCTCTTTTTGTTAATTCTGTTAATCCACCATTGTTTCAATGCACAATACCCACAGTTAATTAAATGAGGGCATGGCTGTGATCAAAATTATACGAAAATATGAAAATTTTTGCATTGTGTATGATTTATACCAAACATTTTTTTATTGAATGTAATACGATGCAATTTAATTTATTTATTCAATCTCACTAATGTGAACACAATGTCATGTCATTTTAACTCGCAAAAAAACCTAATAGCATAATTATGTTATAATTCGACACATAATTTTTTTTTTTTTTTTGGATCTCAAATTACTGTATATGGAATGTCGGATAAGCGAAGGTCTGATGAGCGAGACTCTACAGTCTTAAAACTATTTTACAACATTATACATAAATACTTTGTTAGCATCAATACATATTAATACATACAACTACTGTACTTTATCAATTTTTATCTAAAAGTTCTTCTAACCTTGTTCTACAGTAATATGTTTTTTTTTTTTAAATTTAAAAATAAATAATTATGCATTTTATACACAAATGTTATATTACTCGTAAATAAAACTGTTAAGAGCATTTGTTATGAAAGTATAAATATGTGAAGTTATAAAATAATACATGATAAATAAATAGTCTCTGCTCTACTACACCTTTTTGCCTTTTCTTAACTTTAAGGAATAATGGCACTTTTTTTAAAATGATAGAAATAATAAATAATGTTCAAGCTTTAAAGAATAATGAATTTAGTGCCTTATGACAAATTTGTTTCGTCTAAACCTTTTCACAAAAATTAACTTGAAAATCAAATGCGTAAACAATGAAATCAAAGATTTCGATTGGAGCAAAGGCCAAACCAATTCTCGAAATAGCACTTTATTATACCGTAAAATCTACTAGTGCATAAGTATTAATGCACTGAATTGCCAGATTTCCGATTAAAGTGTTTACGGTCAAAGTTTTCCATAACCGTTATTCACTAGAAATAACGATAAGAGTTTTATCAAAGGCTGCAATCTCCTTGCAAATAACCTCAATTTAATAATATTTATCGTTCTAAAAACCTACGTAAATTGCGGTTTTTTTATTATTAAATTAGCGACCAATTAGCGGTTATTTATGCGAGTAGAATTAATTTAATCATCAAAAATCAAATAATAGAAAAATTAGAAGCATAAAAAACATCTGATTGCAATTTAATTTGATAACAAGTAAAGTATAAAGATGATAATTTATTACAAGAAAATCACGAATCATTACCACCCAACATATGTACCACCCACTTTATTAATCAGCACGATAATCTTATCCTGGTGACGCGATTAACATGGAAATCGTGATTAAAAAAAGTTTAAAAAGGAATAAAAAAGTGCGAAAAGTTAACATTGTTAATTTTTGAAAGAAAAATAAAGATGAGAGCTATAGAAGTTTTTCTCGCCGCTTTGTGTGCTCTGACTGGTAATTATATTTCTCATTTAAAAAAAATAATTCTAAAACGATTTTAAAAGAGCCGAAAGATTTAAATACGCTTATTAAATCTCTTTCATGGTTACAGTGGTTCAGGGAGGTCGAATAGGCTGTTATTATGCCAGTTGGGCCATCTACCGCAGCGGAAATGGGCAATTCCAACCGGAAAACATGGTTTAAATTTTTTTTTAAATATTATTTCTTCGTTTTAATTTAATTTAATAAATTTTGAATAGGACGTGCAACATTGTACCCATATTGTGTACGCTTTCGCAGGTTTGGACGGCGCGACGAACGAGATCATGTCTCTGGATTCTTGGAATGACTTGGAATCTGGATTAAGTAAGTATCGATTTAAATCTAACGTTATTTTTTAATTAAAAATAATAACATCAGGATCGGTAATTTTAAGTTTAAGAGTGACACGAGCAAATTTAAAAGTACCTTTGAGGTCGTTAATTATTATTTAATAATCTAAGCAAGTACCGGAACTTTATCTAATGCCTAATAACGTGTGTCCTTAAAACTATGAAGCTTTTAAAAAGCGAATAAACAAGTCAAATTTTAATGAAAATGAATTATTTTTTTAATATTTACATACAACAAC
>JAQGAY010001220.1:0-15793 GCA_034698085.1 Polydesmus angustus | reverse complement strand
AAAATTACCCAAAGGACTATTATTGAACATGTCAAATTTTCCAATTTCTAAGAAGCGGCTGTTTCTGCCCATACATCGAACAGACGCCAAAAGTTTCTCTTCGGCCAAAGAATTGAGCACAATATCAACGCCTGCAAAATTCGACAACAATTTTTAATTTACGATATGAATTAAAGATATTTTTCTCTTTAAACCTTTTCCGTTTGTCGCTTGCAGCAGTTGATTTTCAAACGTTAAATCTCGAGAATTCAAAATGTTGCTAGCTTTAAGTTTAGGGAAAATCTGTAACATTGTTTCTTTCTTTTCCTTCGTTCCTTTTAAAAGTAATGCATTTAGATTAATTTACTATCGTCTATCACTTTTGATATTTTGATAGTTACCGACAGTGGTGAATATTTCGCATCCGTAATCAAGAGCGATATTAATTGCCGCTTGGCCGATGCCTCCACTTCCGGAGTGAATCAGAACCGATTCGCCTTTTTTAATAGCCCCTCGAACGACCAAAGCATAATAGACCTGCATTAAAATACTAAGTGATAAATTCTGAGTTTATATTCAAATTCTAAATCTTTTTACTGTTAAATAGACAAGAGGCGCAGTGGCTGCATCTTCGAGCGTCCATTTGTCAGGCACATCCCATATCCATTGCGGGTCATATGCAACGGTGGTGGCCAATCCTTGATAAGGCACTACACCCATAATTCTCTTGCCAGTTTTATCTCGACCGGAAAACTCCATTCCAATGAGATTTTTGTTTGTCCAAGCGTCTGGTAAAGCGTCCGGCGACAGTTTACCGGAAGCCAACATGATATCTCGGAAGTTGAGAGAAGCGTAGTAAACGTGGCAGATGTTATCTGTGGTTTCAATGGGTGACTCTACCCACTTCAAGGTGGACAAATCTCCTCTGGTCAACACATCGACGTAGGCATCCGTCCTTTCCACGGCTTCCGCATCCTGCTCTATAATTTCCATCCATTTTTAGTATTTTAAAACAATAATTTAATTTTGCAATAAACCACTAACGATAATCCAAAGGCAAGTGACGATATGTTCCCCACTTTCCGTCTCTATGCACATTGTGAGCTAAATCATTTTTAATGATGTCGGCGTACACGCTCTTAAGAGCTTTTCCAGCATCTGATGCAAATGATTTTGCTTTGCTCGCTTCCAAATTGAAATCGTAAATGGATCTGCATTAAAACAATTATATAGACAACAATAATTTATACGGCAATG
This sequence comes from Polydesmus angustus, assembly GCA_034698085.1. NCBI lineage: Eukaryota > Metazoa > Arthropoda > Diplopoda > Polydesmida > Polydesmidae > Polydesmus > Polydesmus angustus. Next base: position 14,557 of record JAQGAY010001220.1, on the reverse strand, counting down.
TTAGAGATTAGTAAATTACCTCAGTCGATTGCCACCTGGTTCGTTCCTGAGACAGTTGACCAATCCTAAAATACCGTTGGTTGGCTTATCGTGCGCAACCAACCACAATGTTTCGTCCGTGCCTTCATTCGCAGCCAATTTATTTAACTCTTGTTTAATGGTTTCTACCCACTTTTCAAATCCTCCTTCTTCGATTACGATAACCGAGATTTTATCTGGATTCGCTTTCACCTGAAATTAATTTAAATAAAAATTGTTCATTAATGTAAATTAAAATGTTGTTCAAAATCTTACTTTTCTTAATAAATATGAGGTAGTTTGGCTTGTTGACTTTTTCACAGCAATAACTTGAAGATTAAAAGTTTTTACAATTTCAAGTATAGTTTTTTCATTTCCGGTTTCAAACAGGAGAAGGAATCCTCCGTCTCTAATCGCTGTGGATAAATTCTCAAGAGCGATCTTTGGTTGACTTCCGCTGAGTATGTTGCTTCCAAATATTAGATGGGAATCGTTCGCGCTTTGAGGGATGGGATCGCTAATAAGGTCCCATTCGACAACTCGAACTCCATGCTTTTCAACTTCCTCCGCATTTATGTTTTCAGTTTTGGCGTCGGTAACGATACAATCAATCTGAAGAATTTAGTTTAATTTACTGCTGTAAATTCTAATTTTAATATAATTTACTTGAGTCAGCAACTGTAAGTTGAGTGTGGGCACTACGTGCGAAAAGAGATGATTAGTGGAGGCTCCCACTTCGACTATTTTGATCTTAGCCGCTTGGACATTTTCATGGACAATATCCAAATTTGATTTAAGGCTATCTCCGTTGGTTACGTCATGTAATCTAAATTAAAAAATGTGTTAATTTAAATTGAATAATCATTGAATAAATTTGTCGTTTACTTTTCTTCGTTGAATGGCACAAAAGAGTATCTTTCTAAAATTGGATCTCCTTGTTGTACTGGTCTGCGATTGGCCACAGAGGCCTTTAAGCCTTTCATTTCAACTCCTCCTGCGGCTACCACATTTATAATTGGATCGCAGACAGTTTCAATTTCAATAACTAATAATAATTTTAAAATTGCAATTAGTAATAGATTTATTATTTGCTGAATAATTTAAATATTTAATACTTTTATCTTCGTACGTAGGTTGTAACAAGGGGTTGATTTTTAAATATTCCAACCCCGTTGGCAAATTCAACAATCTAGTATCCTTTCCAATAATACTAAATTGCAACATGGCATCCATATAGGTGACCCAATTTCCGTCCCAGCGTAATTTACCAACTGTTCCTTGAGTGTTGGATTCTAGAACTCCTTGGAATGTTGGCCCGTACTCGTAACCTCTTAGACGTAATTCTTTGTAAAAATCTTTACATGACATTTTAATGCTTCCAGGTTCTTCAGCTGATTTTGAAACATCGTTTACGTAGCTTAGGGATGCATCTTCTGGTTCGTAGATACGTCCGGTTACAACTACTGCCCCTCCCTCACTGATTTCAAAATCTCCTCCAGCATCCATCACTCCAATTGCAAAACTAATATCCGCTGATACATTTTAAACATTTACTTAGAATAACACGATTTATTAAATAATTTAATGTTAAATTATTTACTTGATTTATTCAAAATTGTTGCTCGATGGAAGACAATATTTTCTAATATAACTGGCGTTTGAGTGTGCTCTTTTCCCTTGACTCTGGCAAATGCCTTCCAAGCGAGCGTCTGGTATTTATTTTTAAAATCATTAATAAAAGTATAAATAGGTAAACTATTAGTATTGCTTACAATATATCCGGTGGCCGGGTATAGCACTCTGCCATCGACGGCGTGACCAGTGATGTAATGGTCGCTCGAATCTTCGCTGGCAATTGAAACTTCAACAATTTGTTGTGATTTTCGGCTATACAAGAAGAATTCGTAAGGTACCACTCGATATTCGTCCTTGTGATCCCATTTTAACAATGGCGAAATCATTTTGGTTCCTCTGGGCACGGGGTATTTTACACTCTCGTATAATTGATCAACCTTATAATCTAAACCTTTAAGATACATTCTAAAGAGCAATACAAAATATTTTTAAAACATAAAATCACACATTTAGGTTTTTTTCACTAACTTTCCCAATTGCGTTAAGAAATGGAGGTGGCCATCGGGTTGTCCTCGTTTTTGTAACCCAAAGTACAGTGCATCTGGACCCAAACAACGCTTAATTAAAGCTTGAAGCAGTGCATGAGGCCCCACTTCAATCACAAACGCATCGCTCGGGATCTTTTCAAGGGCTTCAACGAAATATACCGGACTGACCAAATTGTTGATATGGTATTCAGCCGATGAATATTTCGCTAATGTTGTGTCCCATTGATCCTCGGGAATAGACGTACTGATCCAACGCGAAGTTCTCGCTTTAGGATTTTCAATGTACTGAAAATGAATACTTTTTCTAGAATTGTACTTTATAAAATTTATTTTATTTAATTTTACTTTAACAATTGCTTCCTGCATTAATTCCGCGCACGGCTCAATGTATTTACTGTGAAAGGCTAGGCCACTAGTTTTTACTAATCGAGCAAAAACACCTTCAGCCGTCAGTTCTTCTACTAATTTTGTTACATTTTCTGCTAAACCGGAAATTGTGACGTTATCTTTTGCATTATTGCATGCACAGTATACATTTTCTGGCAATCTTCGTTTTGCTTCCTCCCATGATAAACCTGAATAATTAATTAAAATATTTTTACACACATTTTTACATTAACAAAGCACTATATTTACCTACGGCTGCCATCAAACCATCAGGTTTGACTTTATTAGTTACAATATAACTTCTCCAATAAGCAACTTGTGTAACTTGTTCTTCCGTAAATACATCATCGGCGTATGCGGCTGCTAATTCACCTACTGAATGGCCGATAATTCCATCTGGATTTAATCCAATTTGTCTTAAAGTGTTAATAAGACCCACCTGTACATCAAAATTAATTTTTAAAAAAAAAACAATTACAACTATTTTAATGATGAGATTATTTACCTGAGTTGACGTAATGCAAAGGGTAGAATTGATCAAGGAGTCAAAAGTCTTGTCATCATCGGTGTTCATTAAATCTATTAAATTTATATTATATTCGCTCAGAACTTTGTTACATCTTAATATCGTGTCTCTGAATGGAGGAATTTGCATGAGCTCTTTCATCATTCCTCTCCACTGGCAACCCATTCCCGTAAACACATACCATAATGGTTTTTGTTGCGTTGAGCATTCCTAGAAAATTAATCATTTTTTCAAAAAGGAAAAAAAAACCAACACATTTATTTGTTTGTTTAATTAATCTTACCGCTATTTCTCTGATCTGATCATTGCCATTCAAAATGGTGTAACCCCTCAGAGGGTGCGTTTTAGTTGGGGACTGAGCTAAGTCGGCCATAAGCGCATAAAATTCTCGATCTTTGGAATTTGCTTCCATAGTATCCAAAATATGGGATAAGTTTTCTTCAGTTCTACTAGCGTGATTAAATAATTTCAGTCCCTCGTTAACTTCCTGAATAATTTTTTCAGTTGGATTTGAGCGAAGAATAACGTGAGCGTTGCCACCACCCCATCCAAAATTATTAATTCCTACTATTCCACCATTCCAAGGAGTATTTTCGCTGACAACTTTTACTCGGCCATCGAATAAACAAGTTAAGGAAGGGTTAGGTTTTTCAAAATGTAAATTGGCAGGAATAACTCCTTCCTCCATAGCAATGATCATTTTAGCAATACTAGTTACACCTATAACAACAAAAAAAAAATGGTGTTTTTAAGATTAGTACATATATTCATTATAAAGTAGTTTTTTAAATTGCTTTACCAGATGGTCCTTCAGGATGACCGATATTTGATTTTACAGCACCAACTAATAATGGGTTTTTTCGACCTTGGCAAAAATATTTTGCGACGTTATTTAATTCTTCTGGATCTCCAGCCGGAGTTCCGGTTCCGTGGCATTCGATCATTACAACGTCCTTCGGGTCTACTCCGGCTTCGTGGTAAACTTCAGATAATAATTTCCCTTGCTGCAAACCACTTGGATACGTCACTCCTAAAATAATTAAATTATTTCAGTATACCGATAAATAAAGATTTCAAGTTAGATTTACATTATTTACCTTGTTCTTTGTTTCCATCTGCATTCAATTTTGAATGCAAAATGGTAGCGTACAATCGTTTTGCTACGCTTTTTCGTTGTATTAGAAGGGCTACAATTGCTTCACTTCTCACATAGCCTTTTCCTATTAAATAGAAGCATATACGGTATGTAAATATTTTTTAAAATAATATAATTTAAAATTATAATGGCATTTGAAACCTTTTTCATCAAATGTTCGGCAATATCCTTCCATACTTAACACTCCAAGTTTTAGAAAACCCATAGCAATAGTTGGTCTGACATTAAGATTAACACCACCAACAATGGCCGCGTCACAACGACCACTGCGCAAGTTTAACAAAGCGAGGTCTAAACCAGTAAGGCTAGAAGAGCATGCTGTATCAACGGCCGTACTTGGACCTATTGCATATGATAATATATGTATGCGTTTTAATAGCGTTTTAAAATTAAAAAAAAAGGTTAATCTACCTGTAAAATCAAATTGATAACTGATTCTGTTTGCAAACATTGCTCGAAATCCACCAAGGATAGAATAAGGATTTGGATGGTCTGGATTTTTATCAAGCCCTTCGTAGACATCGGTATTGCAAGCACCAACGAATACACCGACGTTTTTCCCTCTCAATTGGCACGGGTTAATTCCTAAGAAAGTTTCATATAAACAAATGCAATACCCTTAACAATTTAATTTTAATCAAAGACACTGTATTGTTTTTGTCACGTTATTGATATCAATTATTGTAAAATTTACTTCCGTAATTCTTCGCTCATATTATTTTCAAGGTCATAAAGTTTATCAACATAATTATTTTATGCCATGCTGTAGTGACAATTTAAACGTGATCAATTAAATACAGTACTGCTATTGTATTTGTAAATATCTTTTTTTAAAAAAAATTTAAATGTATTTGGACTATCACAGTAATTTTATTAAATTTACCGGCGTCAGCAATAGCTTCGTAAGTCACTTCCAGGAAGAGCCTCATTTGAGGGTCCATTTCTTGAGCATGTTTAGGGTTGACACCAAAAGCGGCAGCATCAAATTTGGTTATGTCTCTAATCTTTGAAGATCTTTTGGGAAGCCCACCAAATCCTAATAAGTTTAAGTAAACATTCCATTTTTAATAATAAAATAATTGTAATACTAAATTTAAGTTATAATTAAATTTACCTGGTGGCCAACGACGATCATCATCTGATACTAGGTCTACGTTGTTCATTAAATGATCTCGAAATTCTTTAATATTGTCAGATTCTGGAAATCGGCCGGCAATTCCAGAAATAACAAACTCTTCTTTTATGTTCCAGTCAGGCATTGTTAGCTCTTCTGTGGTCTTCTTAGGGCCGAGCGATGGGGGGTTTGGGGCCATTTTTATTTAATTATAATTATTTTATTGTATATACTTATGATAAAAACCAACAGTTGCGGTAATAGTAAAAATGCGCGATTTAATGTTGTTGTATAGTGGCCAGCTCCGCTGCTCTTATGGTAGTGAATTACCTACCACACTCGATTCAACTATATATAAACTCAAATATGATCACGTGTCTCAAAATGTAATTTAATAATTTAAAGAAGCAGCATGTGTCTTCCCTAAGATGTTTTGCAGTTGGGTCATATTGACCGGAGAAATTCGCCAATTGTCGATAAAGATAATTTAATACGCTCGCGTGTGTAACTTTGCGCCAGGGTTAAGATAAACTAATCTATTAAGAGAGATTATACAAGATCAAATTTTGTTCTACTTTTTTACGTGTAGAAAAAAAAATGTTGTTAAGGCAAATTAAAACCAGATTTTTAATTAAAATAATATTACGGAAAAATTCGTTTTTCATTTTGGCGTTAATAAATAAATAAATAAATTAACTTAACATGTTTTTATTGAGAACATCAAATTTTCAAAGTTCACTAAATTAATTATTTTTGAGATAAACATTTTTAATTATTGATTTATTAAACTCAATTGATAAAAAAAAAAATAGGAAAATTTGGAAAAAAAATATTAGATTTAAAGAAGAAGAATTTTAGGTTGTGAAATAGTCAACGACTATCAACAATACCGGTATTTTGACATCATAAATATTTTTAAATAATAAATGTGTTACCGTATAATGTATGTTATTTGAAATTTAAGCTAATTTTTTAAACGAAAATATCAAATTTTTCTAACAAGCATTCAATACTTAGAATTTACACTTTACAGTACATATCAAAAAAAACCTTGAAGACAAAAACATTATACTGTATCTATATTATGTCCATGATCGGTATCATTCAATGGACCGACACGTGACAAAATATAGTTTATTAACAGCTAATCATTTACACATGGAGCAAACACGTGCGGTTTTTTAAAGTTGAAAAGTTATTAGATTAAAAGTGATTGACCTGATTTATTTATTTTCCATAAAGCTACGCGCTTTAAAAATGTTTACATGGTTTTAAATTTTGTTCACAATTGTCAACGCGACCCAAATTTTCTATAAATATCACTAAAAAATCTAGATTTTTGCCTAAGAAAACTGATATTTTTACAAATTCGTTGAAATGTTAAAGTCTATAAAAATAACGTATGTCATTGAACAAGATATAGATATTATACAAATAGAGTAATCAATATTCAGTTTTGATATATTGATCCGTGTAACTAATACTCAGATACACGAGCCACGCTCTTATTTTTAGTTAAATGTGCGAACACTTGCGCAATATTAATATCAATTATACATTATTACCTCTTTCACATTAAAAACTTACAGACTTTAAATGATGTAATACAGTTGAGAATAACGTATATTTAATTTAATATTTTAAAATTATAATACCCTAAGTTACCAATTGAGCATAGATACAGTATTTTGGAAAATACTAGGCAAAAGCAATTTAATTTTAGAGAATTATTATCTATTTAAATTGCAACTATTTACAATAATAAAATTATGCTAAATCAAACTTATATTGGTTAGAAATCCATCATTGCAACTGAAATTACGGCAGCAGGCTACCGTAGTTATCTTTCGAAAACGCGAAATTAAATCCTGGAATTTTAGTAACAATTAGGCATTTGCACATGTTCAAATTTTAATACGGTAATGTTAAAGACATGTCTTTTTTTTACTATAAGTTTGAGAGTTACCATCAATGTGAAAACTATAAAATAATAAATAGTGAAACGCAAAATTTGTTTTTTAATCAATTTAAAAATGGGAATGAAATCTTGACCGCTTATAAATAATTTCGAGACGATGCTCCACGTGAGGAATATTGAAAAAAGGTCAATAATAGTCCGGCCGCAAATATTGTATTACGCGTCACGTGTCACTTCCTCACGTTATATAAATATACTGAGGCATCAAATAGCATCGTCATTGATAAAAAGTTGCTTCGCCGTGTTTATGCCTTCGCATTCAAATCATTTTATATTATTACAAATCGATCACATGAATTTTATTAACTACTTGTAACAAATAAGCCCGAATTATAATTTTTTTTATTCAAATTTAAATATTTTTGTGGGGAAAAAAAATTAAATAAAATGGCCCCGAATAAAACAGATTTTGCTATTGAAACAGATGAGCCAATAAGACCTAAGAAATGGGATATGGAAGAAGAAATCGTCATATCGGGAGTTTCGGGTAGATTTCCAGAAGCCAACAATTTGGAAGAATTAAAAGAGATCTTAATGAAAAATTATGACATGGTAACTGAAGATAACAGAAGATGGCCCCCTGGTAATAATAACGACATTATGTGTTATTTATAAAATAAATTACGTTTTAACTTTAAAAAAAATATTTAAAATAATTTTCAAGGTTTGATGGGTTTACCTAAACGATCTGGAAAAATCAAAGATCTTTCAAAATTTGATGCCACTTTTTTTGGAATTCATTCAAAACAGACCAATCGCATGGATCCTCAAATGAGGATGATGCTAGAAGCATCATATGAGGCCGTGTGTGATGCGGGTAAATTATTTTCGTCGGCAAACCCTATTGTAAGTTTTATAAAAATATTAATTTTAAATTTTCATTTTAGGAGTAAATCCGTCAGAATTGAGAGGTCGTAATGTCGGGGTGTTTGTTGGAAACAGTAATAGTGACTATTACGAAGCGCTTGATCACATGGCCGATGCCGGAAATGAATTCGCTTTACCTGGTTGCAACAGAGGAATGTTCGCCAATCGAGTCAGTTTTCAAATGGATCTTCAAGGTAATCAAATGTTAAATATCGTACTTTTTAATCACTACAATAGTATTTTAAAAAAATTTAAAGAATCAATGAAAATAATTATTTTAGTACATGTACACTAAAAAAATAGCTACTTCAAAGAATTTAACGATTCAAAGTGTACAAATTTTATATTGTAATGTTTTAAGCCTATTTAGGCTATTATATTTTTAAATTAAAATTAGGATGAACTGAGTAGATCAAAGTTTAGATTTGCAAATAAACGTTTAAACCTAGTATGTGCTCAAACGGTAAACAACATTCAAGGGTTTATGTTTTTATATTATTTTTAGGCCCTAGTATGGCAATGGACACCGCATGCTCTTCTGGTTTATTTGCTCTTGATCAGGCTATGCTTTACTTGCGAACAAATCGGTGCGAAGCTGCTATTGTTGGCGGTCTTCACGTGTGTTTGAGACCGGCTATCACACAAGGATTTAACAAATTAGGAATGTTGAGCAAAGACGGCGTTAATAGGTCTTTCGATGCAGATGGTAAGTTTTAATAATGAACTATGATTTCTAATCAGTGTAATGTCAACGCATATAATTATGTCATAGCCAATGGATTTGTCCGAAGTGAAGCTGCAGTTGTGCTCTTTATTCAAAAAGCTTCTAATGCAAGGAGAGCGTATGCAACTGTTGTTAATACCCAATCAAATGCTGATGGATACAAAGAAAAAGGTTGATTTAAAGATTTATACTCTACTTAAATAATTTAATTAGAAAATAGTAATTTTTAAATAACTTGAACTAATTTTTCTAAAAAATTAAATTAGGAATAACATTCCCAAATAGTGAGGTTCAATACGATTTATTGGTTGAAGCTTACAAAGAAGCGGGAATTAATCCCAAGGACGTTGCTTTTGTGGAAGCTCACGGAACCGGAACTGCGGTGGGAGATCCCGAAGAAATGAATGGTATTGCCAATTTTTTTTGCGCAAACAGAAATAGCCCTCTTTTGGTCGGTTCAATTAAATCCAATTCCGGTCACACAGAAGCTGCTTCAGGTAAAATATAAATTTCTTACTCAAGTCAAACTGAAATTGAATTTTAAAAATTCCGTATGCAGGTTTATTTTCGATTGCCAAGTTAATAATAGCTATGGAAGAAGGTATACTTCCTGCCAACCTCAACTATTGTAAACCTAATCCGAAAATCCCGGCCCTGTTTGATGGACGCATGAAAGTGGTAACTGAAAACACTACTTGGCACGGAGGACTTGTTGCAATTAACAGCTTCGGTTTTGGAGGAGCTAACTCTCATGCTATTTTGCGCTCAAATCCGATTCCAAAAATCCCAAGACCATTTGGAGCAAAAGATGGGCTTAAATTGTTCACTCAAGCAGGAAGAACCGAAGAAAATGTCGCTGTCATCTTGGATGCTATGGAAGCAAAGGCGGACGAAAGAGAATTATACACTCTACTGTCTTTCTTATCTGATCGACCACTCAAAACACACTTTTATAGAGGATATACTTTGCTAAACGGTGAACAACCTATTCGAGAAATCAAAGTAACAATTACATTGGATCAAAAATTAAATTTTTTAATGCTTATTATTATCATTTTTTTAAAATGAATTAATAATAGCAAGTTCCTTACGATCGTCAACCGATTTGGTACGTGATGACTGGCATGGGATGCCAATGGAAAGGAATGGCGAGAGATATGATGCAATTGCCGGTATTTCGAGACAGCTTGCTTCGAGCTAACGAATACTTAAGACCGTACAATATGAATTTACTCAATTTGATAATGAGCGATGATGATACAACGTGGGATTCAATTATTCATCCTTTTGTTGCGCTCATTTCAATTCAAGTAAATGAAATAAGTTTCTAATATTAACTTCGTGTAGAAACTAATTTTTTAACTTTATTTTAAAGGTTGCCCTAGTTAACACATTGAGAGCGTTAGGAATTGAACCTGATGGAATTGTTGGTCATTCGGTAGGTGAATTGTCATGCGCCTATGCAGACGGATGCTTCACGGAAGAGCAAACTATATTAGCTGCTTTTTGGCGAGGACGCTTATCTGTCGATGAGCCCACACTTCCGGTTGGACTAATGGCCTCTATTGGTAAATAAACTTTAATTATAAGCAAATCAATATAAATAATTACTTTATTTTTGGTTTTTATAAAAAGAAGTTGTAATTTTATTTTTTTCACATTAATTCATTTTACAATTTTAATAATAAGACCATATTATTTCACAGGTTTAACGTGGGAGGAAACCAAACAAAGACTGCCTGAAAATATTTATCTAGCTTGTCATAATTCTGAAGACAATGTTACTATATCCGGTACGAGATCAGCCGTGGTTCCATTTCTTGAAAAACTGCAAGAAGAAGGCGTTTTTTATAGAACTGTCCGAACTGGAAACCTTTCTTACCATTGTAAATTTATTGACCCAGTTGCGCCAAAATTATTAAAAGCTCTTAAAAAAGTAAGCATATACTGATTATTATTTGATTGTTCTTTAAAAAATAATTAATAATTTGTTTTTATATAAAGTTAGTGCCAAACCCAAAACCAAAATCATCTAGATGGGTTAGTTCGTCAATTGTTCGATCTAAATGGAATTCGGACTTAGCCGCCTCTTCCTCTGCGGAATATCACGTCAATAATCTAACAAGCCCCGTTCTATTTCAAGACGCTTTAAAAGAAATTCCTAAAAATGCAATTGTCATCGAAGTGGGCGCACATTGTTTACTTCAAGCTATTGTCAAGCGTAATTTAGGCAACGAAATTACATACATAGGCCTTCAAAAAAGAAATGAAAATGGACTACAACATTTTCTAACTCAGATTGGAAAGTTAGTACTTTTTTGAATTACCGTTTTTTAAAATTGCGTTTTAATTATGAACATCTTTTACAAGATTATATCTCAATGGAGTTGAATCTAAAGTAGCAAATTTATGGGAACCAATTTCGTTTCCTGTTCCGAGAGGAACAACGATGATCTCCCCATTAATGGGTTGGGACCATTCAACAACATATGACGTGTGCCCTTTTCAAGTTTTCATGGGTAACGGAGGTTCGCAACAGATAATAGAAGTTTCAATAGAAAGCGAAGACTCGAGCGACTTCTATCTTGTTGGACACGCAGTCGATGGCCGTGTTTTATACCCTGCTACTGGTTATTTGGTATGTGACTGCGATAAACCGTTAGTTTTTTGTCCAAATATTAATTTTTTATTTTTATAAAAGTCTTTAGCTTGGAAAACGTTTGCAAGGTTAAAAGGTCAGGAATACAATCAATGCCCAGTGGTAATCGAAAATGTCGTTTTTCATCGAGCAACTATATTATCCAAATCAGGTACAATTATCAGCAAAGATTGAAATACGAGGATCAAATACAAGGCTATAAATTATAATTTTAAAATATTTATAGGACCGACTAAATTATCTATCGGAGTTATGGACGCAGGGGGAAATTTTGAAATTAGTGAAGGTGGAGGGGTTGTAGTATCCGGACGAATCTACGAACCTGAGGATGCGTCTTTGAGTTACAGAAATGACGTTTCCACCCCTCCTGATGAACCAGGTAGCATCACAATGTCATCTAAAGATTTCTACAAAGAACTACGTCTACGAGGTTATGAATACGGTCCAACATTCCAAGGAGTTCTCGAATCCAACACTCAAGGAACAGTTGGAAAATTGCGCTGGGATGGCAATTGGGTCACTTTCATGGACGCTATGTTACAATTTAGTATTATTGGACGGGATACTAGATTGTTGAATTTGCCAACTGGGTTGGAATATTTAAAAATCAATCCTCTAATTCATCCAAAATACGATGATCAAAGTAAAAAATTATAAATAAGAAATCACCAAATAATCATATTAAAGAAAAAAAATTATATTATTAAAATTATTAGCTATTGAGATTGAGACTGTCTGCGACCCAATTATAAATGTGGTAGCCGCTGGAGGAGTTGAGATGAAAGGATTAAAAGCCTCTGTGGCTAGCCGCAGACCGGTGCAACAAGGAGCACCAATTTTAGAAAGATACTCTTTTGTGCCATTCAACGAAGAAAAGTAAACAATAAATTTATTCAATGATTATTCAAGGTAAAATAACAAATGTTTAAATTTAGATTGAATGTTGTAACCAACGGAGATAGTCTTAAATCAAACTTGGATATTGTCCATGAAAATGTCCAAGCGGCTAAGATCAAAATAGTCGAAGTGGGAGCCTCCACTAATCATCTATTTTCGCACGTAGTGCCCACACTCAACTTGCAGTTGCTGACTCAAGTAAATTATATTAAAATTAGTAATTAATGCAATAAATTAAACTAAATTCTCCAGATTGATTGCATCGTAACCGACGCCAAAACTGAAAATATAAATGCGGAGGAAGTCGAAAAGCATGCAGTTCGAGTTGTCGAATGGGACGTTGTTAACGATCCTATCCCTCAAAGCGCGAACGATTCACATCTAATATTTGGAAGCAACATACTCAGCGGAAGTCAACCAAAGATCGCTCTTGAGAATTTATCCACAGCGATTAGAGACGGAGGATTCCTTCTCCTGTTCGAAACCGGAAATGAAAAAACCATACTTGAAATTGTAAAAACTTTTAATCTTCAAGTTATTGCCGTGAAAAAGTCAGCAAGCCAAACTACCTCATATTTATTAAGAAAAGTAGGATTTTGAACAACATTATCATTTATATTAATGAACAGTTTTTATTGAAATTAATTTCAGGTGAAAGCGAATCCAGATAAAATCTCGGTTATCGTAATTGAAGAAGGAGCATTTGAAAAGTGGGTAGAAACCATTAAACAAGAGTTAAATAAATTGGCGGCGAACGAAAGCACCGAGGAAACATTGTGGTTGGTGGCGCACGATAAGCCAACCAACGGTATTTTAGGATTGGTCAACTGTCTCAGGAATGAGCCAGGTGGCAATCGGCTGAGGTAATCTCTAACATTACCGTGTAAATTATTGGAGTCTATATAATTGTTTTATTGCAGATCCATTTACGATTTCAATTTGGAAGCGAGCAAAGCAAAATCATTTGCATCAGATGCTGGAAAAGCTCTTAAGAGCGTGTACGCCGACATCATTAAAAATGATTTAGCTCACAATGTGCATAGAGACGGAAAGTGGGGAACGTATCGTCACTTGCCTTTGGATTATCGTTAGTGCTTTATTGTAAAAAATAAATTGTTTTAAAATACTAAAAATGAATGGAAATTATAGAGCAAGATGCGGAAGCCGTGGAAAGGACTGATGCCTACGTCGATGTGTTGACCAGAGGAGATTTGTCCACCTTGAAGTGGGTAGAGTCACCCATTGCAACGACAGATAACATCTGCCACGTTTACTACGCCTCTCTCAATTTCCGAGATATCATGTTGGCTTCCGGTAAACTGTCGCCGGACGCTTTACCAGACGCTTGGACCAACAAAAATCTCATTGGAATGGAGTTTTCCGGTCGAGATAAGACTGGCAAGAGAATTATGGGTGTAGTGCCCTATCAAGGATTGGCCACCACCATTGCCTATGACCCGCAATGGATATGGGATGTGCCTGACAAATGGACGCTCGAAGATGCAGCCACTGCGCCTCTTGTCTATTTAACAGTAAGAAGATTTACAATTTGTATATAAATTCAATATTTATCACTTTATTCTATAATGCAGGTCTATTATGCTTTGGTCGTTCGAGGTGCTATTAAAAAAGGCGAATCGGTTCTAATTCACTCCGGAAGTGGAGGCATCGGCCAAGCGGCCATTAATATCGCTCTCGATTACGGATGCGAAATATTCACCACTGTCGGTAATTGTCAAAACATCAAAAATGATAGACGATAGTAAATTAAACTAAATGCATTAATTTTAAAAGGAACGAAGGAAAAGAAAGAAACAATGTTGCAGATTTTCCCTAAACTTAAAGCCAGCAACATTTTGAATTCTCGAGACTTAACGTTTGAAAATCAACTGCTACAAGCCACAAACGGAAAAGGTTAAATAAAAAAAATACCTTTAATTCATATCGTAAATTAAACTATGTTGTCGAATTTTGCAGGCGTTGATATTGTGCTCAATTCTTTGGCCGAAGAGAAACTTTTGGCGTCTGTTAGATGTATGGGCAGAAACAGCCGCTTCTTAGAAATTGGAAAATTTGACATGTTCAATAATAGTCCTTTGGGTAATTTT
>JAQGAY010001219.1:0-15799 GCA_034698085.1 Polydesmus angustus | reverse complement strand
TATATTGTTCGCGGCAGTAAAAATCATGTTGGGGCTTATTTTTGGGGGATGTCTTATTTCAGGAGAAACACGGTAAAAGATGTTGACGTAGCCAGGTAATCCGTGACGTTACTGACGTAGCCGTCATAAATCCTTTACTATGCATGTTAAGTATCGTTTCGTATATTAATCGTAATATCGGAGTAGGTCACCGCGAGTGTACTTATTTAATGGAGCAGGATCGTGAGTCCTCCACACGCATGCTTGGATAATTATAATTAATTAACACACATACTCGTATTATTTGGCGTATAAAATTTTTTAAGATGCAACGTCCATTAATTTTATTCACAATATTTTCTAATTAAAAAAATTACAGTTAACCGCATTGAAAATTAGAACGCATTTTAATAAAATATTAAGTATTCATCACTCATTTCCCATGTGAAATATATTATTAATTCGCCGACTATAAAACTAACTAATTCGCTACTTTCGTTATTTCGCTAATGAAAATATCGATTAAAAATATTCAAATATGAAATCCTAAATTACATTTAAAAAAAAAAGATTTAATGAGGGGAAAAAATTGTTTTTTGACCTTAATAAAATAATGTATTCAATCATCAGTTTAAAATTTTTATAACCGTTGGAAAATCATAAGAATAATAATAAAAAGCTTATGGTACTGTATTTGCTTTTAATAAAATTTTATCTCTCGACAATATTTCCTAAAAATAAATAAAAATTCTCAAAACGATTTTGAACAAATGGAAAGCAATTTTTTTTTTTTCATATTTCCACGATTAATTTTCTTGAATCAAATCGTTCAACAAATCTAGATTTCTCTAATCGTTTCAGAAACCTGCTAATTAATTTTCTCAGATTAATTAAACAATTTGGAGGTTGTGTAGAAACGGAAATGGGACAAAGCATTATTCAGAAACAATGGCGGATTATTCTTTCTCAATTTAACGCGCGCATAAAAAAACATAAAATCAACACTAAAAAAAAAACGTCCGAATTTGAATGGAATGGTATAGAAGAAGATAAATGTATAGAAAAATAGATTTTTCAATTTTTTGATTGTTTGGCATCATTAGAATATTCGCATCTCGTGCAAAATACAAAAAAGAAAGTGGGGAAAAAAAACTACCATCGTATTATAATGACTAATATCAGGGGAGCTATTACCTGAACAGTATGATTAAAATTACAATAAAAAATAAACAGAAAAAAACTGACTAAATCTACGTAGAAGGTAAATGCTACAAAAAAAAAATGGCTATTGCGCAATCGTCATTTCCGCTCACGTAGACCACAGATGAGCAAAATCTATTTAGGCCTACAAAAACAATATTTTAACAAATTCCGCCTTAAAATCAGAAACTGTTATAAACTTAGAAAATGTAATGAAAATATACAATAATCTTATGTCATCACTTCTGCTACAGGAATAATTATCGCCCAGTAATTAAATGTTCATTTTTAAGTGCATGTAATGATCATTTTTAATATTAACTATTAGTGTTTTAATACGTTTGTTTATTATTACCATAATTTTATTAAAATTCGAAAAGTAAAATCTTAAATTTCAAAACCTCAAATGAATAAAATTTAAAATTTTTGATGAAACAATATTACGATAAAGGTATGTCAAAAATAAATCATTAAGGTAAAATTTTTCCTGTACATGTACTTGCATAGCTTATTAAACAGATTATTTAACTATTTATAGCAATTTTGTACAATGTGTAAAATATTTATCCGATTGCTAATGAACACCTCTTTTTGTATTGAATTTCAAAAGATTTTTAAAGTTTTGGGAAACAACAAAACAGGATTTATTAAACAAAATTAAATGGCTACTATATTTTGAAACAAGATCAAAACTAAAACGAGCTCAAAAAAAATATTTTTAGCGGTCAATTTTCTTCGTAGATTTAGTCGCATCGTAAAAATAAGCTGAGATGAGTGCAAACCAAAATTTAAATAAAATCTTGTGGCCAAAAAGTGGCACACACTCGATTTTCAAAAGTTTTCAAAAAAATATTCAAATGCGCTCAATTGCACAAAAAAAGCACGCTTAATTATTATTTTATTACCAATGACGCTTTAAAACCGCACAACTTTTCGTTTCACATTTTAATTCGAGTAAGTGTTTGTTCGCATTTTAAAGATGCAATACACTATACTGTATAACAGTACATATTAGGCATTTCATCCATGTATGCTCTTCAAATAAATATTGTTCGCTGCGTCTCACTTCTACAAACCGGAGATAATTTCAATTTTACGATGCTAACATCTCTCGAGAAGGTCTAAACATCTTGCATGTTAAGTTTTATTATTTTAGAAATAAATAAAAAAAAAACGGGGAAAAAATTGCATAGGCGGAGTTTTGAGGTGAGCAACTCGTGACAACGCTTAATCGAACATCTTATTATATGAACGGGAGAAAAAAAAACCATCCATTAAGTTTACGAGTCAATCAAGCACGAGCTTCTTTAAATATTTAATATCAAACTGAATATGAAAAAATATAAAACACACAAAATTAATTGCTAAAACCTTGTAAAAAAAAAAAGTTTTTTTTCGGTGGAAAAAATGGTGAAATGTTTATCTCTAATAAAACTAAATCGGGATCCATTTCAGCAATGAAAACGTTCTTTTCCCAAGAACAAATATTTTAGATTTTGAAGGGAAAAAAATATACCGGTATTATTGGAATACTGAAATTTTTTATATAAAAAAAAATTATAAAATGCTGCATAAAATTGCATTTTAACTGCAGATTTTGATTACAGTACTCAAATAGAGATTCAAATAAAATGTCGTCAATACCCTTCTTCAAAGTTCGCACAATAAATAAAAGATTGCTATTTCAAACGATGACAGCAAAAGTTAGCAACATATTACTAATTGTTTTAACGATATGCGAAAAAGTAGTTTTAAAACACCCCGTTAATCTCTCGTATAAAAACTATTACAGCGTAGATTTTCGCCATAAAATAAATTTACATTATTAATTAATCCTTCGTTACAATGCGTAAAGATCTCTTTCACGACGACGTTATTGAGCTGGCATACGAACAAACGAGTCACCCCATTAGATTTTGGGGAAAACCAAGGATGTTAAACGCAACAACAACAAAAAAGTAATCTAAGAAAAATTAATAACAAACTTATAAAACATTTTAAAAATAAAAATATTAATACCGGTAACAAAAAAAAAAATTTTTTTTCAAAGTTAATAAACAATAATATTGTCCGTTTTTGCGCAATAATTATTCCTCTTTTATAAAAACCCGCGCTAAAAAAAAATTAAAAATATAGCACAAATAAATTTGTCTCTCAGCTTAAAAGTATTTAATCAAAAGAGAAATTGTTGTAGTTTTAAGATCAAACACAATGTCTCAGTTGACGCTTCATCAACAACACAATACCTATTTTTTTAATTCTCTTTTTTTTTTACTTTTTTTTTTTTTTTGGAGATTTCTCAATGATAAACAAAAAAAAAAATCAGCTGAAAAATGGGACTAAAGGATGTAGCAACATACTAGTAATTTTTAAAAAAATCCATCCTTCGTAGAATAACTATGTAGGCTAGTTTAGAAACATTATTTTTACAAAGAAAGAAAAATTTGCATTGCAAAATATTGAAATCGCGCTCAAAATCTTTTCGGCAAACGGCGCGAAAATGTTAGCAATTACGCCATTTCCTGAAAGAAAATAACCGCATATAATAGTAATACCGCGAATTATATATTTTTACAGCCCCATTATATAAAAAACAAAACAATTTGAAATGTGCGTATCATTATTCACGAATTTTTAACTCAGAAAAATAATTGTACGTGAAATTCATTAGAATCGCCTTAAAATTCTGTTAAAAAGATCATTTTCCGTAATAGGTTTAACAAACGCTCGAAATGTTTGGCGCTCTGCATACTAATGAGCCAACAACAAAACCGTATCATTGAGGTAAAGGAAAAAAAATATTTATTCAACTACGTTATGGAAACCGCATCAAAGTAAAACACGTCAAGATAATATTGATGCAAATAATGTAAAAAAAAATAAGAAAAAAAAAAAAATGCATAAATTTCTTTTAAAATCACTGGTTCTAACGTAAACATCTAATATTTGCATCTTCGAAAAATGATGGAATAACGCCAAAAGTGAAATGCGGGAAACCTTAATTTCAGATTATCTATTTCAACTACACCACTTATTAAAGTTATTAGACTCATTTCCAAACTTTCACTTAAAACATTTTTACCGAAACATAACAAAACTTCAATTCAGAATTTTCTAATCATATTTAACGTATAGTACTACGGAAATTATATCGTTGCCACTTGCCACCAGCTATTTAAATTCCGTTTTATTTCCACCCCCGGTAGTTATATTACGTCATCAAATCTATGTTGTAGCTTCCAAAAAAGAAACTTAAATATTGATCTTATTTAACAAAACTCGTTGCCACCAAATTTTGAAGTAAAATTTCACTCGATAAAATCTATCAAAAAACGCGATGAAAAACATTGAATTTGAGCAATAATTACAAACTAGACATTTGACAAAAATTCAAAAATAGATCCAAAAAGGCATAAAGTCTATTTATTATGTCTGCATTTTTGCGATAAATTTCAATAAAAAATAAACAATGGATAAAGTTATAAAGGCATCGAAGAGACAGAGCATTTTCTGACGTTACATGCGAGTAACCTAGAATATGTTCAACACTTGATTTAATTTTTGTTATTATTATTTATTTAATAAAATAAAAATTCTACTAAAAAAACTTTGAGTTTGTCAATAAAATGGCGCAACATTTAAATAGTTTCACTTTTTTGTTTATTTGTATATCACTCAAAATATTATTTCTGTACCTCGGACACCCGGTGTAATTTTTATACAATAATAAGCATCCATTTTATTTTTAAGCACAGTGAGTTTTACATATTTTTACTGTTTTTTAGAAGAAACAAAAAATAAGCTATGAAATTAGGCAAAATTTCATCATTAAATTAGGCATTATTACAAAAATCTTATAAAAAAAACAGTGTTCCAATATGTTTGGCGTCATAGCCGAGTTTAGCGTGTTTTTTAAACTTTTTTTGAAGCAATTGATACAGTAACCATTTTTTTTTTTTAATAATCCGATTGACAAGAAACTCCTAAAAAATTACATCCCGTTACATCCCAGAGCATTATAACCAAACTCTCCTGCACAGAATTTAAAAGTTTTAACAGGTTTAAAGGTACAATAGTAGTACTATTAAAGAACAATGTAGTCTAAACTTTAATGGTTTGCATTCAGAAACCTATACATTTTTTCGTATGTTTACACAAAAACAAAAAAAAAATAATTTACAAATAAAGAAATAAATAAAAACAAATTTTTTTATTTATTTTTTTATTACAGTATTTATTTCAATTAGTAACCACAAACTTGATCGCATTGTTAAAAACTGAAAGCAAAAATAAAACGAAATTTAATAAAGCTAGATTTAGTTAAACTCAATTTCTATAATGCTAAATTACTTCCTTAAGTAATTTGATTGTCAGTAAATGCAAAAATAGAAACACCCAGAACTGCGCACCCACTATTAGCTTAATGGTTTCTACAACTTTTTACTTAAAAAAAAAAAAAGTTAAAACATTAGTAATTCATCAAAAAAGTAAAATCGAAAATGTTTTTATTCTTTCTTTACCGAAAGCAAAAGTAGATAAACGAAACGCCTTTAGCGCGCATCATCTTCCCCGCAGTCACGTGAGGGCCACCTTTCGACCTCAACAACGTCAAAACACGTTAGTAACTAAACCAGTTTAACCGTTCACATTTTTCATTGTAAACGTAGTTAATGTATTTATTCTACTTAAATTAAATAAAAGATAAGCCAAATCTTTTTTTTTTTTTTAATCAAATCTAATCTTCGCTGTTAGGATGGGAATAAAAATCACGATGGGTGGTTGGGGGAATTGCCATATCAATTACATAATTATAGAATAAGGTAAAAAAAAAAAAAAATCTGGTTGTTTAGGTTCGAATGTGATCGTGACATCTTCTGCAAACTGCGTGTAATTGTGAGACATAAATAACCCTCCCTCGCTGATTACTATCTTTCTTGTTATTCTTCTTGTTGCTGTTTTTTCAATTTCGCTCATTTTTTTTATTTTTATTATTTTTATTTTTTAATACCATGCCAACTTTATTTAACTATCGGTACGAGAAAAAAGTAATACATCTTCCCCTCCTCCCTCACTCTCTCTTTTCTCATCAAACTCCGAAGTGTATAATAAAATACTCAAGGCTTTTTTTTTATCAGGTAAAAAAAAAATGGGAGCTAAAGAGGCCAGTTAAATGAATAAAAAGTCATTTGAAATATGACGGAACCGAAAAGGTTTTCACTTTCAGAAAATAATTTGCAATTTATTATCTAACTAGTTAGACGGTAGAAGTAGAAAATTAACAAAATCTAAATTAGGCAATTGCAAAATGTAAACAACGCGGGAGTTATTAGGAAAAACAACTTTTGAAATGCGCGTAATGATATTCCTAATAAAGAAGCGCGGACACACACGCAGTGTACTCGTTTCCTAACATCTCGCTTAAAGTGACAATGACAAATATCTAAAAATAAAATTATTGTCAGTTATTAAATTTTTAATTAATTTTTTTTTTGCATAAATTTATAATGTCCTTCTATCAATGATAATTTTTTTTTTTTTTAAATTGTTGATGAGGGTACAAAAGTTTCTACGTGTTAGCGTCCACGTCCATGTAAAATAATCTGTAAAAAAGCTTGAAAAAAAATAACTTCAGAAAAAGGAAAATTTTATTAATGATACAGTAAAACCCCTGCATCGAGATCACTGCTGGAATCGACTAAAAGTGGTCTCTAAATAGTTTTTTTTTTTTTTAAAATATTTTTGTGCTATAAAATTTTTAATTTCATGGTTAAAAGTTTACTAAAATTCTATTACATGTACTAAAAATTGTAATCGAGTATTTAAAACTTTATATATTTATCCGGTTTTCAAATTTTGCTTCACAAAATCAATTACTGTAATAGTCTTGAAATATAAGTCTCTATTGAAAATGGGTGGCCATGTAGTGGATGTGGTTTTGCGTAGAGGTTTCGGTGAACTAAAAATTCATTTAAACTAAAAATATCCAAAACTTCACAAATAAAGTAATACGTACAATAAAATCCAAATATTAGGTAACCGAAAGTGCAATAAATTATTCTACCTTCAACTTACTCGTAGTTCGTTGTACTAAACACCAATTTAGTGCTGGCACTATTTGTTTGACGAAAGTTTTAAAGTACATGATTGTACTGTAGTTTTCTCTCATTAATCATCCGAACCACCCATTGATAATAAGATTTATATTTTTGGGTGACGTATTGAGTTCGACTTTTTCGGTTACTTTATAAATTGTTTAAATGTCATCATATTTTATTCCTAAATCTCTCAATTAAAAAGTATAAATTACAAATAAAAATCTACTCTCACTGGTATTAGGTGCTCTTACAATAAAAAAAACCACAACTCTGTTTTAACATGGTTTATTGATAAAAATTATGTAAACACACTTTTACTCTAAAAAAATACTTAGAAATAATCAATTTTTCCTTACAAGAAAATACTTCTTATTTCAAAAAAATAAAACAAATGTCAAAAGTTAAAATTTAACCATAAAAAAACCCCCAACACCAAACAAATAATGTACTGTGAAACAGATTATAGTCAACAGTTACTACACACATTACAACCTGAAGCCTGCTTATCTGCCACAGGTTTTATCGTATCTTTGTGAGTCTGTGTTCTCAACATCGCTCGTAATTTAAACATAATAACCGTTTTCCCCTTTCACCAGAAGATTTGAAAAAGTTGATAAACTTACTTTTAGTATGGGTAGAGTTAAAAGTGTCCATTTTTTAAATTTATTTTAATCTCTAATCTTCAAACAATAATAAACTTTTACAAAAATCCAAACAAACACTAAAACATAAACAACCCCAACTGTTCGCAACTCCCTTCTCTCTGGAATTTTACACATTTCGGAGCTCTAGACAATGCTCAAAAGCATTTAATAAACTTAATATTTAGTTTATTATAATTTACCGCAGATGCAAACCTATAATTGTTTTGACATTAGAATGGACATAAAAAAGGGGGGAAAATAATTTTTACCGAAGAAACTAGAGCATACGGTATTTTAACTTGCAATCAGCAAGTTTTGAAACTATGTTATGATCCAAAAGAATATAGAATTACGTTATTCAAATGATTTTTATTCTTACTATAAAATAAGTTAGAAGTTTATCTCGTATATCGCAAAAAAATTTGTTTTTGACACATATCTTTTTGAATTTCAACCTTTCAGTTTTGGAACTTGCCTTGCAAGTTCTGCCGGTTCCTGATAGCGATGACTATAATAAATAAGAGTTTTTGAGACAGAAAAGAAATTACTTTCAAAAATCCTCAAAGACTTAATATAAATTATTTCTACCGTGTTATTTCTACTGTAATTTAAAATATGTAAATAATTGGTTTTCACACCATGTATAAATGAAAACAATAAAATCTAAGCTTATCAAAAATATATTTTGGCGAATGGCCGTAAATGCAATGCTATGTAATAAACAGTCTTTTCCATACAAGAAAAATTAGCCATAAGGTTCTCGCCAAATCTTAAAATCGATCCTTCAAGTTTTGGTATCCAACACATTTTTTCCTGAATCCATTACCGCCTGGAGTCTCCCAAATTTTTTTTTTTTTGGGGGAAAAAGGGGGTCGTGCATAAAAAAAAAAATTACGATAGGTAGTCACGAAATTACATAACCACAAAATATCCTTTAATAGCCAGCCACATAGAGCTAATACGCCTGCGCACAAAAGATAATCCGCTTCGAACGAGGTCGCAGTCAACCATAAGGAGAATACTGTACGGGAAGCCGTTTTCCAAAAACAAAAATACCATCAAGCAGATAAAAATAATAGCAATAAAAAATAATTCTCTCCATCAAAACTATCTCCAAAAACAAAATTGCGAGAAAAAACTACAGTAAGATGTCGTCTGTTGCGGTTTGCTAAAACTCACAATATCGGTATTTCACGATGAGATGTACTTATCCTCAATTTCCTTTATTATTCCAAATAATGATAATAAGACGGGAAAAAAAGAAAAATATCTAAAGTGGTCCGAGAAAGAAGAAGAGGGGGAGAATGAAATTCAAAATTAGACCGTGCGAATTGCTCGTAATAAAATATGACCTCAAGTGGTAAACGAGAAAGAGCTGCGCGAATTAGCCAGTAAAATTGAAATTTTGAAGAGTTAGACAGAGACGGAGGGAGGGGGCGCGGACGATTGTTTCAAACCTCTCCTCCACAAATGAATGAAGTCGCGGTGTAAAATTCATAAACAAAATATAAATAAACAACAAATTCGTGGATAATAAAATTATCACCAAAACGAAAAACTTAATAAAAAGCCTTGAAACAGTGCAACAACAAACAATAGTTAAAAAACACACTTTTTTTTCTTCTTCGATTCAAAGGTCGAGACAATTATTATAAAAATGCGCTTCCACCTTCGCAAATCCACTAAAGCATTGAGCAAAATGTCGATACAACGAAATTTACGTTACAGGGGGGATTGTAATAATTTTGTTGAATAGAAAACAAACCAAAAGAAATACAAATGTAATTGCATACATTATCCGATAAAAATTGAATGAAATATCCGGTACTACTCGTACTTTTCTAAAAATTTACCTGTACCATCAATCGTTCTGAAAGTATGGCCCAAAAAATGTAGTTTCATATGTTCGAAATAAAAGTAAAAAAATTCGAAAAGCACAAATTAAAATCCAAAAATGTCACAGAAAGCATGGCCCAAAAAATGTAGTTTCATATGTTCGAAATAAAAATAAAAAAATTAGAAAAGCACAAATTAAAATCCCAAAATTCTGTGATTCTAGCCTCTCATGGCATTCAGTATTGTCCACTGCCCGTACAAACCTGAGTTACAGCGGTCAGGATGAGTCCATAAAAACCAAACAGACCAACCAAAAATTCGACGAAAACACTAAACAACGTTACAAAAAAAACTGATTTCATGAAAATTTCGTTGTGTCGATCGTAAATTCGTAATACATTTTTTGTAATGTTAATTTTTTTTATCACTATACCGGTAGTTATTATTAACTTGTTGCCATAAAAATAATTTCTCCTATAAACTTCATATTGTAACATCGAAACATTAGTTGTCCTTCAACTTTCTTTGTATCGACATTTTGTAGTAAATCGTAAAAAAAATTAAGATCAAGAAAAAACCAAAAACCTACGATATTAATTATTAGTTTCCGCAACTTTCGACTAATATTTTATCCAACCGGATTTAGTATCCGCCCAATATTTGCAACCTGTTTGACCTGTGATCCAATCCTATTTAACCTTTCCCGGATGACTCGTTTCTCATCCTCAAACCCCGCTCGCTCTATTACGTCATTTCCTTCGCAGAAGACGAGAGTCGTCCTCGTCTCGCAGCATTTCTTCACGCAAACGTCATTCAAAATTAAAAATGCACTTTTCATTGTTAATCAGCATATACGTATACTTTTCTATTAATAATAATAATAAAATAAAAAAAAAACTCCCTCTTCCACGCTTGCCATCGTCTTCATCACCTTACAAGCCTCGTTTATTCAAATGGCGACCTAAATATTTTCCTCCCACTATTAAAACCATCCTTTCTTTACTCTATTTTATCAGGTTGGCACTTTTGCCTTCGTCTGCCCGAAGGAATGTGATTTATCTACGAGGTGTGTGCAAATAAAGAGTAAATTAAAACGTCTGATTCGCTTACAGACAAAACTAATTGAATAATATCGATGATTTCAATGTAATTGGAATTGTTATTATCTTCGTCTCGAATCATTGCCGCCTTCTTTAAAAGCTAATTCCTTCGTAGGATTTAGCCTAATTATTAAGCGGTGAGGAAATCCGTTGCCACTCAGTCGAATCAACCTATTCATATGAGAACAAACTGGCGAACGAGTTATGCACAATACTTCGTTACTACCGGATTTTTAAAACGAGATTTAACGTCTTAATTCTTGCTTTAAAAGTTTTGCTGGGCACGAAAGAAGTTTTATGAGTTTACTTTTCTATAAACAAGATTTAATACAAATTGAAACAAGGTCGAAACATTTAAAGCTCGTTTTGATTATTTCGACTTAGATTTATCCAAAATGATGGTAAACAAAATTGAATATCGATGTAAAATTTACATATGAATTTAAAACTGGTTTTGCTATACATTGTAAATGATGTTTACATAAATCTGGATTAGCGTTGATAATGAATTATTTGATAGTGCCTAGGCCTGCTAACACCTACATGTACAAAAACTAAAAAAAATTGACATTAAGAAAATGTGCATAAACGCTTTCATTTAGCCGCATTAAATAATTTAAATTACTGTATAATTAATATGATAATAGCGCTATTAAATTCAAAATTTGAACAATATTTTTTTAAACATGTATTTGAGTAAAAAAAAAAAAAATTAATTTGACTGCACCTGATTACCTTGTGAGCGCTGATCAGAGAAATAATAATTATTGTTTTCGCCAACCTTTTTAATTATTTTAACTCTACATAATTTTCTATTTCGGATTCTATTAATTCACTTATCAATTTCTGATTAAATTATACACGCTTAATAAATTCAAGATGATTGCTTATTCGACCGATAAAAAAATGAATATCAACATCAAAAGAAGTTACTTTTGATTTAATTTTCTCGGCGGTTTTTTGAATGGAACTTTAAGAACCAGTTTCGCTAAAATAAGAGTTCTGAATTAAATAAAAGCGCAAAAATCTCGCCCTTGCAATACGTTTTTAATAAACTAATTCCCGGAAGTCAAATAGATTTAAATAAAATATCAATTTAATAAATGAAAAAAAAACTTATCTAGAGCACAAGAAATACAGTACGGTATATACCAATAATCGTTTCTTCCGAAAACCGTAATCAAAATCTTAACCTCCATTCAAGTTAGCAAAAAAACAATTTGTGTTTTATTACTAGGCCATATACGAGTAACCAGTCTACAGTACAAAATATTATTGACTAATAAAACTGAGTTAAATAACCGTTAAAAAACAGGATCTGATCAGCCATTACACCCCGTCAAAAATCACTACTACTGTAATAAATATTAGTATACTGTACTGTACTTTACCAACTACTGTATTACGATATTGAGAAACCAAAATAATTGAGAATTGCAGTGACTGGAAGTACAAGTTTTTATAATATGCACAATAACGTCTTACATACCCATAAAAAAATTAAGCCAATGAAAATAAATTAAATACCGGTACTTAAGATATTTCTTTAGTAAACACTTCAAGACTGCTCAAAATCGATTAATGTATGCGCTTTTTCTGAAACTACTAAGATTGAAAACGGTATTTACAGTACATGTAGTCTCAATAGCCTAGCTTCATATTCATGGTTATAACTGAATTATTGTCGACTTAAGGTGAAATACTTGTGTTTTAAGAAAGCTATCCACCTACTTATAAGCTGAAACCACTTGTGAAGTAAAAAAAAAATAATATTGAAACAGAAAGCCGATTCCTTTTTGATGACGTTAAACCACAAAAATATTTATCATTCTAATACGAAAATGCTTATAAAAATGAACCTTTTTCAGTTAAGCCGTTGCTTATTCTATAAGAGACGACTATGAATCAATAAATGAAAATCAAATGAATTATAATTAATATTGTATTAATATTTTTAAAAACAAATTTCGTTTGAAGATGGAAAAAAACTTTGTTATTTTTCTTAAATCAAATTGTTATTCAATTCATCCAACCAACCATAAATAACTATTGAAAATAATAACTTATTTTGTTTTTTTATATGAATGAAGCACGCTCACTCCATAATCTATATGAATATTTTTTGCTAAGTTAATATCTAAATTAACAATTACAAGAAATTCGCATCATTTGAATCTTTCCTATGAAATACGATTGTTTCAACCATTGCTAATCGCATTTCTAATGTCTTACATTTTTTTGTCGACCGCAATTAATTTTTTTTTAAAAAATAAAAAATTTGAAATACTGTATATTCAATTAATAAATTCCTTCCTAATAATTAGTATAATTCCATACGGTAATACAAATTCACCATTAAATTAAATTGCACTATTTTCGTCAACTCGCGTTCTAAAAGTGTAATAAAACTCACTCTTCTACACCCTATTTAAAAAAATATATCTCAACCTGTTAATAAATTAACGCTAATAATAGTAATTACTACGCTGTTAAAGCGTAGCACGTTAACATTTACCTCAAAAGAAAACCGTTATTTCTAAACACGCCACATATAAGAAAAAAAAAAGAATAAGAAATACCACGCAATTCGTACATAACGAGATTGATTTTTTCCGTGCGAACATCTTCGTCTTAATTATTTATTGCGGCAGACGCTTCTTCCTTAGAGCGCAAAACCCGATACCAATATCGTTCCAAAAAGTAGGAAGTTAATAAAAAATAATAACCACTTCAAGTAAATTACTAGACTGGGGGAACCAGGAAAAAAAAAACTTCGAAAATTTCAAATCTCTTTTTTAAAAAATCGTCTCAACGCTCGTCAAAAATTTCCTCCTCATCATTTCCATCAATTTTTCTAACTGTAAATGGCACCCTGTAACTGGTTTCATTATTTATTTTTTTTCGAATCGTGAGAAAGTGTTTTTCGTATTCTCACCTACCCCCTCATCCGGCCCGTCCGCCACAACCGAAAAATTTGTTACGGTTTCAACCCTCTCCTTTTGATTTTGTACATCTCGTCCACCATATTGTTCCAAGATGAGACTCAACATCTTCGCGTTTGTATTTCAACAGCGAGGAAAAACTGGTTGACCTCGCTAGATGACCTTTTTTTTATATTTATATCTAGCGAACATCATAAAATTCCTACTTAAAATTGCAATTTAAACCAAAAGAGAAGTATAGAAAGAAAGAAAGAAAAAAAAATTCCACGATTTCACCTGCGCGAATCTGAGAAAAATAATAAAAAACACTTTAAAAAATCAAAAAAAAAAAAAAAAATGAGATGAGGAATAGAAGGGGAAAGATGAGTGGGTTAGTGGGTAGGATGGGGAGTAGAACATGTTAGTTGATTACGTTAAAAATTGATCATTATCGCCGCATTCCGTTCATCTATCCTTGAACTGATGCTCCTTCAAGTTGTCCGAGAAAAACATCGAAAACATAAAAGTAAACGACTTTGGCAGATGCTTTTTTTTCTCGTTCGTTTTAACAATAAAAAAATATAATTAACAGAAATTATATAAACTTGAGAGTCTAAAACTTGCACGTCACTCATACAAAAAAAATAGATTCATCAAACAAAAGTAAACGTATTGAAAAAGAAAACCGTAATTAACCTTATGTAAATCGCTCTTAAATATTTTCACGAATTTGTTTCATGTTTCTGCTCAAGCAGAAGGCTATGTTTTTATTTTAATACTTGTTGCAGCTTTGGCTGACTGTTGAAACTTTTTTGTGGAGACATTATTCGGAATAGAAGGTTTGGCAAAGTCTCTTGTCCGGTGAATAACGTTAAAATGCAGATAAATATCAATTCAGCAAAGATTTCACGCTGAAAACTCGTGTAAAAATCCGGGCATAACTAAAAAAATCTCATCAAACTTTTAATAAATTATTACGCCGTACTACTTAAACTTTTTAAAAAATTAAAGTTAAAACTGACAAAAAAAATAATAAAATAAAATTAATTTTAAAATTAATATTATAATGCAAATCACTAAATCAGAATGGATGTAAAATACTGAATTTGACGATAAAACTTTCTTGACACAAAATACAAGGCGTTTGAATATCAGATAATAATTAGCAAAATATTGAAAATATGCCATGTCAAAATTGTTACTTATGAATTTTTATTTAAATAATTATAATATATTTTTTAGCTTGGAATTAGAAACCTGGAATTTATCTTTCAGTTATAAGTAAAAAAAATTTTTTTTTACTAAACTATCGTAAAACAAGATTTAGTAAAAAGTGTTTCTAGAACAAGATCAAAATTATTGAAACCATGAATTTTTTTTAGTAATACCTTCTTTTATTTAAAAACTTTCTGATTATAACCATAACCTAAACAAGCCACAAACTGTAAACAACAAGTGAAATTGATGTAAGACAAAAATTATTTAAAAATGCCAAATGTAGATCAGTGGGTGACAACAGAGTTTTTAGTTTCGCCATATTTTATTAAAACTCGATTAAATCTTTATCCTTACATTAGTTTAACCTTGTTAAAAAAATTTAATTTTGTTTAATAAAACTTTATTTTTTTGTCACCAAAACGTTTATATTCGAAAATTGATTTAGTTTGATATAATGCATTTTTGCTTAAAAAGTAATCCGTACCGGTATATATTTTTTTTTTTTATAAAAAAGAAAATATTGCTTATTATCAAATTTTTAATTTAAAAAAAAAAAAAATTATTTATGTTTTTCTAACAAAAAAAAAATAAATATTTGTTTACCGTAATTTATATTTTATTTTGTTAAGAATCTCTTTATCGTGACAAGAAAATCAGTTACAATAATGTATTCTACGTCACGTGAAACACAAATACATTATTTTTGGTTGAAATCTATTACCGTTATTCCACCTCAATTCGGTCCTCCCCTCGACACTTAAAACCTATAACTCCTAAGCCTAATTAAACGCTTAAGTCAAAGGTGA
>JAQGAY010001218.1:0-15807 GCA_034698085.1 Polydesmus angustus | reverse complement strand
GTAGAGGTCATATTCTAAAAACTGTTTTTTATTATTAAATGGGAGGTGTTAATTAATGTAAATTTTAAAAAAATAATAAATTTTTATTAAAATTCGACTGATTTATTCATGTTTCAAAACTAACGTCATCCAACGAACACCCTATTATAAAATATGCATATACATTGTTTATTATCCAATTTTTGTAGTAATCTCAATAATTTATTAGCTTTTGTTTTACAACTCATCGCAGTTTATTAAACTCACGTGGTTTTTTCCCCAATAATAATTATTATTATTAATATTTTTGAATTTTCACGTGGAAAAAGTTAAAATTTTTTCCTGTTGTTTTTATGTCAACAAATAAAACCAAAAAAAATCCGAAAAACTAATTCATCACATAGTTTTCGAACATACACACACTATACGAGGCATATCCACAAAAGAAGAGTACTTGATTTTTCCATTATTATTATTAAAAAAAAAAAAAAAAAAAAACATATACAGGTATTTTTTTTATTTTTATGACCGGTATTTTTTTCATGATTCATTTCAATTTTCGTTTTGATTATTTCAAAGATTTCATAATAATTCAGTTGGGTACGTTTTTTTAGGAACACCATGTACTTTTAAAGAGAAGTTTAATAATAATTATCGTACACTCTAAAAACTTGCTTTTTAAATCAGTGAATGAAAGTTTTGTGCAACCCAATTTTTTTTTTTTTTTTTTTTTTTTTAAATTAAGCTTTAAATATTTCGCAAAAATTAGTATAAAAAAAGCAAACAACGAAAAGCATGAATTATTTGTGAAATGCATTAATAAACAGGTATGATGCAAGTGTTTTATTGTACGTGTGTGTGTATTGTCCTAAAAAACAAAATAAAATATAAAAATCTTTTTTTTTTTGCTCATAAAAATAGCAATGGAGGGGCGTAGAAATTAGTACAAAACAACGTTAAATCATAATAAATAGGTGGCAAATAATTTCCTAATCAATTCAACTATTTTCATTTTCTTTTCTTTTTTTTTTTTTTTTTTTTTGGTGTTAACTTACGAAAGTCGACTACGAGTGTTAAAAAAAAGTCGTAATACGTGTAACAAATTATTATTGACATTGAACTACAATATCAAAAAAAAATAAAAAGTTAATTAATATTTCGAATGTTGTTTTTTTTTTTTTTTTTTTTTTTTTTTTTTGCCCACCATTTTCGCATTTAAATAAATAAAATAAAAATCACGTAATTTTTTTTTTTTTTTTTTTTTTCAATTGCCAAATTATACTCGTTTTTTACTTTTTTACTCTCTTTTTTTTGCTTTTTTAAAATTATTTTCCAACAAATTTCTCACTTTTCCCCTTCCCCGTTTTTTTACATTTTTCTACGATTACTATTTTTTTCACTTTTTTTCACTTTTTTTTCTTTTTGCTTTATTTTAAATTATTTTTTTTTTATTAAATTTTAATTTTCTTCCATTTTTTTCACTCTTTTTTCCTACTTTTTAATTACTCCTACTTATTTTCCTCTATTTATTTTCATTATTTTTTCGCTTTTTTTTCCACTAATTTTTCGCTATTTTTTTTTTTTTTTTTCTTTCTTTTTCTTTGTTGTTAATTTGAGAGCGCCACCATTACAAATCACCACTAAGCGAGACGCCATTAATGCGGAGTGTACCTAATTTTTTTTTTACTACCGGTATTTTTTTTTTTTTTTTTTAAATTTATTTTCGCATTTTTAAACTTTTTTTTACTATATTTTCCCCGTTTTCCTTCGTTGATTTTTCACTTTTTTTTTTTAAATTTTCATTCGCTTTTTACTAATTCTCCCCCTCATTTATTTGGCTTTTTTAAATTATTTTCGCACTGATTTGTGACGCTTTTTTTTTTTCTATTTTACTATTTTTTGCTTTTTCTGTTACCAATTTTTGTTTTCTTTTTTTTTTTTTACCTCTTTTCGCTTTTTTTCAATCTTTTATTATTATTTTTCCCTTCATTTATTTTCACAATTTTTTCGTTTTTTTTTCTTCCCTTCTACTTTTCCGCTTTTTCTTCTTCTTTATAATTTCGATTTTTTTCACTACATTAAATTTTTTTTAATAATAAACACCAATTATTGTAAAGCAGAAACCGAGTGCACTTTTTTCGCATCTATTTCAAGTGGCGAGTGTTCCTCAGCATCCCGTATTTTAAAAATGTCATTAAAATTATGCAACCTTTATCCTCATAAATCATTTTTTTTTTAGGTAATAAAAATAATATTTTATTGGGGTTTTAAAAATAATCTTTATAAAAACAATTGGTGGGCTTTTTTCAAATATACGGTACATTTTTTTAAATGACCCATATTTTTTTTTAACTAATATTATTTTGAAATTAAATGTGGCGGAGTTTCGATATCGTACGTGTGTGATAAAAAGTTTCATCCGTAAATAGAGGCTGATGGTCGTTAACATTAAACTATTTTTGTTAACCTATAGGATAATATTAAATGCGAAATGATAATCTTACGTTATAAAAAAAGAAAAAAAAAATTATCAGCAAAATTGTGGATTTTATTAGCGTTTTAAAAAAGGACATTGCTGCGCCCCACCCTGTATAAACACTGAAAAGAGTAAAAAAACAACGCGAGTAATTATTTTAATCTTCCGATGACAATAACAAGTTGTGTTTTCACCATAAGTGATGGTGATAATAATTATTAGCGTTAAAATCGAAGGAAAAAAGCCAGATTTTTGGACCTTTAATAAATGTCGAGGAGCAATGTGCAACCGGAAATAAACAACGAAGACGGAATTTAAAATTTAACGTTTTCTACAGTGTGTCCGTAAATACCCGATGCTTTTAAAAAGCGTATAAACAAATCAAATTTTAATGAAAATGATTTATTTTTTAAAAATTTACATACAATAACACCTCCGATTTAATAATAAAAAAACAATTTTTAGAATGTGACCTCTACAACTGAGTCGGCACGTAATAATGCGCTCGAGAAAATTTGCATTAATCCTATGGTAGATGCCAAGATGCAGTCGGCAGGTGTAGGCTGGAAGTCCGCAAAAAGCTTCAGCCGTCAAAGTAAGCGCCTGAGCATATTTACACGTGCCGACTCAGTTGGAGAGGTCATATTCTAAAAACGGTTTTTTATTATTAAATCGGAGGTGTTATTGTATGTAAATATAAAATAATTAATTCATTTTCATTAAAATTTGACTGATTTATTCGCTTTTTAAAAGTTTCGTATATTAATTTTACGGACACACGTTAAAATTTATTATTTTCGCCGAACAAAATCAATTTTTACCCCGCGTAAAAAGTTACATTTTTTAAAAAAAATTTTATTATTATTTTTTTTTTTCTTAAAAATAATTATTTGCGATAGGTCATCACACCTCACAAGTCGAAATCTATTTCGGTCTCTTCCACCATACAACATGCGCCATACACTGTTTACAACACGTATTGGAGCGCATTCCATTGGAAAAGAGTTGGAGATAACTCTTTGGAAGCATTCACCCGGCCAATCCGCGCTGCTGCTGCCGCCGCTGCTGAGGGATGCTGGGGATGCTCAAAATAAACATTTTTTGGGCCATTTCCGGGTGCAAAGGGTACAGGGGATTCCATCTCTCTCTCGCCTTGCTGTACTTTCAACTCAACACAATTATTTAGCTGTTATTTGTCACATTTTGTTGGCAACGTTACATCTCGCACCATACCGTAACGCACAACTATAACACTCTTTTCTACGCTACTTAGGCCTACACCTATTTTTTTTATCAAAATCGCGTAGGCCTACTCTATGCACCTTCGTCTTATGGGACACAGCTTCATTCGGCTTCGTTTACACACAAAGTCGGAGAAAAATTGTTGTTGGAAAAACAATAATTTTTGGGTATAGCATCAAACGTTTACCCGCCTTTTACGCCTTTTTCATACGCGATAGTATAGGGTGTTCGTTGGATGACGTTAGTTTCGAAACATGAATAAATCAGTCAAATTTTAATGAAAATTAATTTTTTTTAAAAAAATTTACATAAATTAACACTTCCCATTTAATAATAAAAACTCATTTTTAGAATATGACCTCTACAACTGAATCGGCACGTGTAAACGTGCGCACACAATGTATAGGATGTTCGTTGGATGACGTTAGTTTTGAAGCATGAATAAATGAGTCAAACTTCAATGGAAATGAATGACTTTTTTTTATGTTTACATAAATTAACACTTCCCATTTAATAATAAAAAATAATTTTTGAAATATGACCTCTACAACTGAGTCGGCACGTGTAAACGTGCTCACTTTGACGGCTAAAGCTTTTGCCGACTTGCGATTACAACTCGGCATAAGCCGGCATCTACCGTAGGATTAATGGAAATTTTCTCGAGCACATTTACACGTGCCGAATCAGTTGTAGAAGTCATATTCCAAAAATTATTTTATATCATTAAATGGGAAGTGTTAATTAATGTAAATTTTAAAAAAATAATTAATTTTCATAAAAATTCGACCGATTAATTCATGTTTCAAAACTAACGTCATCCAACGAACATCCTGTATAAAATATCAACAAATTGCATGCAATTTTTTTGGATTTTCAGTATTACAATAATATACGTGTAATAGAATGGCGTAGAACTCGGTTATAACGACATAGAAAAACCTTTGTAATCACTAACGTTATATCCGAGTATTGTGTAAGCTGTCTAACATTTGAAAGCGACGGTAGTGTTATGATTTTTTTTGGCGCTATAACCGAGGGAAAGATTTTTTACTTTTACACCGCGTTCAATGAGGGAAGGATTGCACTTCCGGTTCTCTTTTTCCTTTTTTTTTTTGTTGTATTATTTTGTTAGAAAGATTTGCCAACGCCTGCTAATGTAAACATGGAGGCGTAAATGCTTACATTAAACTATCCTAATATATTGTACGGTGGAACCGCATTTAGATCCTTCCATTTGTTGCTTACATTAGGCCGAGAGAAATAGAAAAAGTACAAAAAGAAGCTATTTGCGGAACGGATTTTGCAGCTCAACGATAAGAATAATAAAAATAA
Source organism: Polydesmus angustus (assembly GCA_034698085.1). Taxonomy (NCBI): domain Eukaryota; kingdom Metazoa; phylum Arthropoda; class Diplopoda; order Polydesmida; family Polydesmidae; genus Polydesmus; species Polydesmus angustus. The sequence continues at coordinate 10,778 of JAQGAY010001218.1, read as the reverse complement.
TTTAAAAAATGTACTAAGTATTTAAAAATTAAGTTATCCCCTGGAATATGCAAATTTCTCCCTCACCTCGTACAGTGTGTGTTCAAATTAAAATTCTCAATTCATATTTTTCATTAAATTCTTATAGCTGGCAAATGCAAAAAAAAAAAATAATAATAATAAAAAAAAAAAAAAATCTTGAAAACAAAACAAACGATGTACAGAGTGGGCTAAAATAAAGTAGTCAAAACAAATGTACACGGTCAATTCGATAAAAAGTACGCCAATACTTAAAGCTGGCAAATGTAAAAAAAAAATATAAAAAAATCTTGAAAGCCAAAACAAACGATGTACAGAGTGGACCAAAATAAATTATTCATAAAAAATGCAGACAAAAAAAATATACACGGGGGTTCGATAAAAAGTAACCATATTCTTACAGTTGGCAAATGTAAAAAATAAAAAAAAAAATTTTTTGAAGATAAAATAAACGATGTACAAAGTGGACCAAAATAAAGTACAGTACAGTAGTAGAAAAAATGCAAACAAAAAAAAAAATGTACACGGTGGTTCGATAAAAATAAAACCAAAACGAATAGATAACATATGCAAAAAAAAAAAAAAAAAAAACAATAAAAACAAACGATGTACAGAGTGGGCCAAAATGAAGTAGTCATAAAAAAATGCAGCCAAAAAAACAAATGTACACTGTGGTTCTTTAAAAAGTAAGCCAGACTTTTATTTGAAAATTCTAGTCTGGTTAATAAAATTATAAAGCGTTAATTATGCAATAAAATTTCGCATACTTTTTATCGAACCACTGTGTAAATTAAACTTTTAATTTTTTTCTCCCCACCTTTTCTTTTCCAAAAACATACGCAAAAATTTTCCCCGGTATCGGATGCTATTGATAATCGATTTTTACCGGTATTATTATAATAATAATTATAAGCTAAATCTTAACATTTCTCACTTATTGATTTCGCTGTAAACCAATACGAAAATTGTTTTCTTCCATTTTTAGGTCAATACCGACTTTTACTTTTACAAAAACGACGTAATTGAGCGGATCTAATATTTTTTTTATTTTTTTCGCCTCCTCAACAATAGAAATTTTCATCATCGTGTAGGCGCTAATTGAAAATTTCCCACACACGAATATTAAAACTTTAAAAACGACTAAATAGATTTTTTTTAAAGTAACAAATTAAAGAAGTTTTTCTCATTACCTGCTCTTCGATCTCTGGATGGATCACTGTCTAAAAATTTAAAAAAAAAAAAAAAATTATTTTATTGAAACAATAATATTAGAGAAATCAAATTAATTTTAGTCTTAAAAAAAATAAATAAATAAAATCAAAAAAAAAAAAAAAAAAAATGATGGTTAATATTTTTTTGGTGTTGTCAATTGAAACCTTTTGTTGGAATAAATTTAAATACATAGAAAGATAGATGGATAGACAGAGAGAGAGAGTTGGCCTCATTTTGCAAAACAATTTTCTTTAACAGAGCCTATTATTTTGTTGCCATTGTCTTTTCTACACACTGCGACCGCCTATGCCCTAATTTTATGCTAATTTCAAATTCACATTTTGTTTACATAAACTCAATGACCCTTTTTTTTTTTTTTTTTTTTAACAAACCATCCTCAACAACAAATAAAACAAAAAACAACTTGTAATACTTAAAACAACTGAATAATAATAATATTTATTTGCTATGTTAAAAAAATTTACATTTTGCGATTACAAATTGTATAGGGTGTTCGTTGGATGACGTTAGTTTTAAAACGTGAATAAATCAGTCGAATTTTAATGAAAATTAATTTTTTTTTTAATATTTACATTAATTAACACCTCCCATTTAATAATATAAAACAATTTTTGGATTATGACCTCTACAAGTGAGTCGGCACGTGTTAATGCGCTTAAGGAAATTTCCATTAATTTTATGGTAGATGCCGGCACGTGCCGAGATACAGTAGGCAGCTGCAGTCCGCAAAAGCTTTAGCCGTCAAGGTGAGCACGTTTACACGTGCCGACTCAGTTGTAGAGGTCATATTCCAAAAAATTGTTTTTTTTTTATTAAATTGGAGATGTTAATTAATGTAAAAATTCTAAAAAATTAATTTATTTTCATTAAAATTCGACTGATTTATTCATGTTTCAAAACTAACGTCATCCAACGAACACCCTATATTATCAATACTGCCGTAATTTTCCCAGCTTAAAAAAACCAAAATCAATAAAAATTTCACGTTACCGTTCATTAAATTTATTACAGTATTATTATTACGAGTTTTTATGCAACGTTAAAGTTCGATAAAGGTGATTTTACAAAAAAAAAAAAATCTGGGTCGATTTCAACACAACTGCTGTTTTTTTTTTATTATTATTTATTTGGTTGTTTAAAGCAGGTAAAATCGATAATCCCCCTCACATCAATTGTAACAATATTGAAATGATGCAAAAGCGTTGAACATTTTACGCTACTACACGGTGTCCGTAAAAAAATGAACCCAACTAAATTAAGGTAATTAAATCCTTTTAAATCGAGTTAATTAATTTGTTCGTAATTGTCGTTCAAAAAAAAGAAGTTTTTACTTTTCGAGATTTGTTAAAATTAAATAATCTTTAATAAACGTGTTTATGTTTAATTCCGCGCGGAATTATAACGCTAATCTTATCTATAATCTCGTCGTTTGCTTTTGATATATAGATTAAAAGTTTGCGTAATAATTATTTTTTGGCCCAATTAACTGTTTCGAAAGTTCAATTTTAATTGCTTTTCTTCGTCTTCTTCTAGAAAACTTCCTTTTCGGAGTTTCATCCGCAGAGACGAAGATGGCAGAGGCCGCACTTTTTAAACAATTAATAAATGATTCAAATATTAATGAAAATGCTTTTATTTATATATATTTACATTCAGCAACATCTCCGATTTAATAATAAAAAATAATTTTTGGAATATGACCTCTACAACTGAGTCGACACGTGTTAACGCGCTTAACAAAATTTCGAACAAATTCCGCAAAAGCTTTAGCCCGTCAAACGTGAGCGCGTTAACACGTGCCGATTCAGTTGGAGAGGTCATATGCCATATGTTATTCTTTATTATTAAATCGGAAATGCTGCTGAATTTAAATATATAAAAATTAAATGCATTCTCATTAAAAGTTAACCGATTAATTAATTCTTTAAAAAGTGCGTTCTCCGTGGACGTTTTAACTAACAACACATCCAATGTTGTTGTTGTTTTTTATGCTATGATTTTTAAAATTCACACTAATACTGACCATCAGCTGACTGCGAGTGACGTCAAAAGTGTGACGAATATCGAACAAGAACAAACATGACGAATATCGAAATTGACGAATATTGGATTCCCACTTTTTTAAGAATTTGTATAGTACTGAAATGGGGAATAAAGTTAATAAAGCAACGCGAATTGTGGTTTTCCATTGCAATTCCTACGTCATAAGAAGGAAAAGAGCAGCAGACGATAAAAGCAGTTTGTATAATTATTTAGTGGTTGGGGGGAGGGGACAGCTGGGCGAGGTCGAAGGTTACGTGGGTGACCTTCCGAGTAATTACCGTACTATGTCACAGCAAGCTGCTTTTTTGCTTTTTACGACCACCGGCTCTTAACTACACAACACAGCAGAAAAACAACAAACACGGTTATTTATCCGTTTGCAAAAAACCTCTTTTTACTTCCTTCTTTTTTTATTTATTTATTTTTTTTAATAAAAAAAAAAAAACTTAAAAAATAAATTTTATTTTACTCTTACGGTAAACTAAAAAAGTTGTCGTGTTAGCGTTAAACCGCGTACGAGCTATTTTTAGCTCAAGTTTTTATTACCTGTATTATTAGATTTTTAATAAATTCCCCGCTCATTAGCGTTTGACAAACAATAATAAATAAAAAAAAAAGTCGTTTAATAATTTTATTGTCTCTCGTTAACTCATTTTGTAGGCTTTGTTTATTTAGAAAAACAACGAATAATGATTTTAAAAATATTATTACGTATACGGTATATTTTAAAGTGGATGACGCTAGTTTTGAAACATGAATAAATCAGTCGAATTTTAATGAAAATTAATTTTTTTTAAAATTTACGTTAATTAACACCTCCCATTTAATAATAAAAAACTAATTTTTAGAATATGACCTCTACAACTGAGTCGGCACGTGTTAAATGAGCTGACTTTGACGGCTAAAGCTTTTGCGGACTTCCAGCCTGCACCTGCCGACTGCATCTCGGCACGTGCCGGCATCTACCTTAAGATTAATGCAAATTTCCTCGAGCGCATTAACACGTGCCGACTCAGTTGTAGAGGTCATATTCCAAAAAGTGTTTTTTATTATTAAATCGGAGGTGTTAATTAATGTAAATTTTTAAAAAATAATTAATTTTCATTAAAATTCGACTGATTTATTCATATTTCAAAACTAACGTCATCCAACGAACACCCTGTAGCGCAGAGAGCGGAAGAATTTCAAGATCATCGGCGTCATTAAAGATAACGAAGTAAAATAAATTCCAGCGTCGCGTTTTTACATTTTTAGCGCCTGTGTATAAATAAAAGACAAAAATCAGCTGTTTCAACCTTGGACTACAAACTTAAGTTGAATGTGGTGGTCATTTGTTATTATTAAACTTCTTGTCAATTAAATTTTTCGTTCTTAAAAAATAATAATAATAATAATAAATAAAAAAAAGAATTTTAAATAGAAGAAAAATGTTAACGGAAAAATACGTTATTATTTATTTACTTTTTTTTTTATTTTTTATTATTCTTATTCTTGTTGCGAGCGAAACAAAGTCGTCCGACACCATTTCCGCCATGATCATTTTTATCTTTAAAAAAAAAAAAATGCCGTTGTCAACAAAAGATATCAATCATTGTCTCTCAAACTCTGCTATGACATTCAGTTTAAAACTTCCATTTTTTTTTTTTTATCTTTTGTTTTCTTCAACACCCGATTTAAAATTCAAAATAAATGCTATTTTTAAACTTTTCGCTTGACCGAAACACTATTATTGCTTTTGTTTTATTAGAATTTTTTTTTTCTTCCCTCTAAAATAATATATATAAAAAAAATGATGTTTGACATATAAATTTATCAAGCATAATATTGGATGAACAATAGCGGTCTAAAATCACTCTTCCCTAAACAAATAAATAAATAAAGGTCAACCGACAACAACCACGTTCATTATTTTCCGATCGTTTGCAGCGCCAATTAAATCTTCGCATCTACATTAGTATTATTATTATTATTGTTGTTGGGTAAAAACGAAACATTAGATGGGAAGATCTCGTACAGCGCGAAATACTCGCGTTATACACAATTCATGAGAATAGAATAATACACGTACATCTATAGGAAATATAGGGTGTTCGTTGGATGACGTTAGTTTTGAAACATGAATAAATCAGTCGAATTTTATTGAAAATTAATTATTTTTTTAAAATTTCCATTAATTAATACCTCTCATTCAACAATAAAAAACAATGTTTAGAATATGACCTCTACAACTGAGTCGGCACGTGTTAATGCGCTCGAGGAAATTTGCTTTAATCCTATATGGTAGATGCCGGCACGTGTCGAGATGCAGTCGGCAGGTGCAGGATGGAAGTCCGCAAAAGCTTTAGCAGTCAAAGTGAGCACGTTTACACGTGCCGACTCAGTTGTAGAGATCATATTCTAAAAGCTGTTTTTTATTATTAAATGGGAGGTGTAAATTAATGTAAATATATAAAAAAATAATTCATTTTCATTAAAATTCGACTGATTTATTTATGTTTCAAAACTATCGTCATCCAACGAACACCCTATACTTGTATGGAGAAGATGGATTTAAATCTCGAGCGTAATTTCCTTTTTCTGCACAATTTTCCTTTTTCTGCATAATTTCATTTCTCTGCATAATTTTCTTTTTTGCCTAATTTCCTTTCTCTGCATAATTTTCTTTTTTGTCTAATTTCCTTTTTCTGCAAATTTCATTTTTCTGCATATTTTTTTTCTTATGCAAAATCTTAGTGCACAAAACTTAGCAATTTCTAAATCTGAATTGCAGCAAAAATAACGTGAATTTTTCTGAACAATATTTTCTTCCTGTTTTTGCAAAGCATTAATAATAATTATGCATAATAATCTCTTCTCTACGGAATAATATGCATATTTATGCAATTTCTGCGCATAATAATAATTGTAGAAAAATATTTTTCGTTTAGTTTCGGCAAAACAATAGAATTTTTTTTTTTGCGTACTTTTCTATTTCTGCATAATTTTTCATAATAATTCTTCTTCGCGGAATAATAATTACCTATGCTTATTAATGCACAGAAAACAGTTCTATTTCTGTGCATAATTGCAACCAAACTGTATAAATTGTTACGTACAATTATGGGAATTTTTCCGCGCATTTTTCTATTTCTGCATAATAGTAATTCTCATCTTCGCGTTATAAACAATTTTTCTACGAAAAGTGCACATTTTTCTGCACAAACTGTTCAGTCAGCTTTTAACTCGCTTAGAGAATCAAGTACCGCAATAATGGCGCAATAATTGTGACCGAAGCTCCGCCACTAAGTGAATCGCCTTAATCAGCACTGCATTTTAACGATAGCAGAAGTGCGGTTTTTTGTAACACTGAATTCAATAGGAATTTTGAACGCGGATAAAGATTTAAGAGCGCCATTATTGCGAAACGCCATTATTGCGGGATAGTACTGAATATCTCGCGTTGTGGGAGATAATTGCGCGTGCTGAAAACACGCGTAAAGAGAATCGCCGAGTGAAGTTTGAAAACCATCAGCTGGCATTACGTTTACCCTTGACAATTATTAATATTGCACAACATCGGAATATTAAATTAAAAAATCCTTCTCGCTCCCGCTGCACGGCGCACGGATGACCGGATGTCGCCTTCAAACAAAAAAAAATCAATTTATGTAAATCTGATACATAGTGTTCGCGGGGTCGAAGCATATAAAAAAGTAAGTCGCGAGCTTTTTGAAAATACAGCGAAACCCGGTTATAGTGCGATTCAAGGGACCGAAAAAAATTGGCACTATATATTAAGCGAGATCGCACTATATTCGGGAAATGTTAAAAATTTAATTTTAAGTATTTCCTTAGTGAAATGAAATATTTACTCGAAAATATATTTTTTTATCTAATTTTTTTGGTTTTTCTGTACATGTAATTGACCCCAAAAAACTCAATTTTTAAAATTCATATATTTGAAATAATTTTTTTTGTTTTTTAAAAAAAATTTTAAGTGGAGCGCACTGTAAGCGGGTTTATTGTACAGACTACTGTATTAGTCTCTGGGGACCTAAATATGGTCGCACTATATGCGGGTTCGCACTATAAGCGGGTTTTTTAACACATGCTCCAATGGGGTTGTCCAAGGGACCGGGCAAAAATCGCACTATAGGCGGGATCGCACTGTAAGCGGGTTCGCACTATAAGCGGGTTTTTTTAACACATGCTCCAATGGCGTTGTCCAAGGGACCGGGCAAAAATCGCACTATAGGCGGGATCGCACTGTAAGCGGGGCGCACTATAAGCGGGTTTTTTTTAACACATGCTCCAATGGCGTTGTCCAAGGGACCGGGCAAAAATCGCACTATAGGCGGGATCGCACTATAAGCGGGGCGCACTATAAGCGGGTTTTTTTAACACATGCTCCAATGGCGTTCTCCAAGGGACCGGGCAGGGATCGCACTATAGGCGGGGCGCACTATAAGCGGGTTTCACTGTAATAATAAATAATAAAAAAAAAATGAACGGTTTAAAAATAACTCGTTTTCAAATTTCAAAGAAGAAGTTTAAATAAAATAATAAAATAAAAAAAATGTCGCTATTACGTACAAGTTTACAACCCACATAACAAATAAAAGCACGCGATTGTTAAGGACACGGCACGCCGAACGCAAAAAAACACAATGCGGCCCCGCAATATTATTTAAAAAAAAAAAAAAAAAATTTCTTTTCCCGCGTTTTTTATTTATTTATTTTTAACGAAATTTACCACATTCACCAAAAAGCCTGGAATTTCGTATTTTATTTTTATTTATTTTTATTTATTTTTTTACCGTATTTTATAAAGTACTTGAGCCAGGTTTTTTTTTCTTATTTTTTCTTATTTTCGCTATGTAAACTACCGTATCACGAAACTAAAAAGCGTAATAAAAAGTTTTTGTCACTCAATTTCGAAAATAAAGTTTATGACTTTGCGTTTTACATTATTATTATTATTAAGTCGCGAGAGAAGAAAATGACACTCAATTCGGAACACGAACTACTGTATAGGGCCGTATAGGGTGTTCGCGAAACTTAGCCAATTTTCAAAAATGAATAAACCAGACAAATTTTAACGAAAATTCGTTATTTTTTTTTAAATTTACATTCATCGACATTCATCAAATTTAATTTAAAAAAAGAATTTTTGGAATATGACCTCCCTAACTGAGTCGGCACGTGTTAACGTGCTCAACGTAATTTATATTAACCCTATGGCAGATGTTGGCTAATGTTCGCTAAATTTTTCCTAGATAAAAAAATTTTCCTGGATAAAAAAATTTTCCTAGATAAAAAAATTTTCCTAGATAAAAAAATTTTCCTGAATAAAAAAATTTTCTTAAATAAAAAATTTTTTCTAGATAAAAAAATTTTCCTAGATAAAAAAATTTTCCTAGATAAAAAAATTTTCCTGGATAAAAAAATTTTCCTGGATAAAAAAATTTTCCTGGATAAAAAAATTTTCCTGGATAAAAAAATTTTCCTGAATAAAAAAATTTTCTTAAATAAAAAATTTTTTCTAGATAAAAAATTTTTCCTGGATAAAAAATTTTCTCGGATAAAATATTTTTCCTAAATAAAAAAATTTTTTTGGATAAAACATTTTTCCTAAATAAAAAAATTTTTTTGGATAAAACATTTTTCCTGGATCAAAAAATTTTCTCGAGTAAAAATTTTTCCTGGATAAAAAAATTTTCTCGGGTAAAAATTTTTTCTTTAATTAAAAGTGTTTCCTGGATTTTTAATAGATAAAAAATTTTTTCTTGGATAAAAAATTTTTTCCTGGATAAAAAATTTTTCTTGTATAAAAAATTTTTTTTGTATAAAAAATTTTTCCTAAATAAAAATTTTTCCTATAAAAAATTTTCAGTCGAATTTTAATGAAAATAAATTATTTTTTTTATATTTACATTAATTAACACCTCCCATTTAATAATAAAAAACAATGTTTAGAATATGACCTCTACAACTGAGTCGGCACGTGTAAACGTGCTCACTATCTCACTTTGACGGCTAAAGCTTTTGCGGACTTCCAGCCTGCACCTGCCGACTGCATCTCGACACGTGCCGGCATCTACCATCAAACTAATGCAAATTTCCTCGAACGCATTACCACGTGCCGACTCAGTTGTAGAGGTCATATTCTAAAATTTTATTTTTACTATTAAATAGGAGGTATTAATTAATGTAAATGTAAAAAAAATAATTGATTTTCATTAAAATTCGACTGATTTATTCATGTTTCAAAACTAACGTCATCCAACGAACACCCAAAATTATCATTGTGCAAATTGTTCGTGTCGACACCAAAAAAAAAAAAATCACCGGTAATAATAATTATTAAATAATTAGAGTATTAAAATGCTAATGAATACACGCGCTCAATATTTTTTTTTAGCTCTCCATCAAACAAAACAAAAAAAAAAAAAAATGACGTCAAGGCAATTTATTTTTTTATTATTATTATTATTCAATTCTTTCAAATAGCAATTAATTAAATGTTGACATTTTGAAACGTTCGAACAATTCAATAATAATTGTGATCCACATTTCGACGCAGTTTCCACGTACATCACGTGTTGAACGTGAGAGGAAGAGAAACCTTGAGTCGACGCATGCGTATCCCGTGCACGTGCAACCCCTGGGAAAGAGAGGTCAAAGGGTAGAAAGGCGTAGGTGACCTCATTTCATCATCTTTTATTCTCTCCTCCCTCCACAAAACTTTTTTTTTATTTATTATTATTTATTTTATTTACTTATTCAAAATAAGTTCGTATCGTACTTTCAATAACAATAAGAATTCGCCTTTAATAAACACAAGATTTTATTATTTTTTAAATGGGTTTTTTTGGAGGCACCTTGAAAAAAGCGGACACAGATCTACTTCCTCTTTCACGGTTCCAGAACTTGGTTTGTAACATTCCTGCTAATTACAGCGGAACTCCAATATTCGTCATTAATCCGTTTTTCCAGAGAAATTGACGAATATTGAAAATGACGAATATCGAACAAAATTTTTCCCATACAAATACATTAAAAGCTCTTTAATCCGTTTCAAAGAAATTGGTGAATAGCAAAAATGACGAATATCGAACAAATTTTTCTCATACAAATGCATTAAAGCGATTTAATCCGTTCCAGAAAAATTGACGAATATTAAAAATGACAAATATCGAACAAATTTTTCTCATACAAATACATTAAAAGCTGTTTAACTCGTTCTAAAGAAATTGACGAATAGCAAAAATGACGAAAATCGAACAAATTTTTCCCATAGAAATACATTAAAAGCTGTTCCAAATAAATTGACGAATAGCAAAAATGACGAATATCAGATTAACTTTTCATTAAAAAGCGGTTTAATCCGTTCCCAGCTCCGAATTTAACGCAGAAATCAATGCAAATATATTTTAATTGTTGATTAATAAGAATAGTAATGAGTTTAATTGAGCCTATGGTATAGTCCTATATTTCCTTTTGAT
>JAQGAY010001217.1:0-15853 GCA_034698085.1 Polydesmus angustus | reverse complement strand
GTTGCCCCAGAAAGCCGATTTGTGCGCATTTTTGTGAGAGAATAGTTAACATCGAGTACGCAGAGCTTTTTCGAACGTTTTTGGGCTCCTATTGATTATTGATTTGATTTGAACATGTATTGTCGGCGCCGTGGTCTTTTAATAATTTTATAATGTTCTGCTGATATGATAACTATTTTAAATACTTTGTAGTAGATATTAATTTATTATCTCCCAAGGGGACACATTTTAAATAAAAAAAAAAAAAACTTGTTTTAGCTTCACCAACTACAAAACTTTAATTTAAAGCTCCACACAAATTTAACATAGAAAAAAACCTTTGAAATCTGGTTCTTGGGTCTTTCTCACCGCGTCATATGTACTTCGTCTTTGTTTTTAGGAGGCGTTGATTTATCTGACTTTTATCTTTTTTTTTGTTGAAAAGAATGGAAGAAAAAAAAAAGTTAGTTCATGCGCATGCGCACAATTAATAACTTGTTCTCCACCTCTCTCTTCCACACTGTATTCATTTTCTGGCTGAATTTGCTTTTAAAGTGGAATTGTTTTAGTTTCATTTCTGAAATAAAAACAATAAGTAGGAATAATTATAATAATATTGTTGAATATTTTTCAAGTACGGTATACTAAAAATCAAAATGAACATTTCAAATTTAAGTTCAGTTTTAAATAACACTAGGTTCAATGAGAGTGCTACTAAATCAACAAAAAGCGAAGTTTTGTTGTTTTTTTACTGTTTCCTTTTTCGACGCATTTTGATAAATATGGGTAACTATTATTAACTATATTAAACAATTAATTTTAATTTTAAGTGATATTTACGAGTTGAATTTGTAAGAAAATAAATGACCAAAAAAGAAATAATATTTGGCTGTTTTTTCAAAAAAAAATGGATATCTTACTATTTTTGCTCAGGGGCAGAAGGGCAAAAAAAAATACTAGTTTTAGAGCACAAAGAATCAGGGACGTCATTTCAGGATTTTCCAAGGAAGAAAGATGGGGGAGGCAAAGTTAAAACTTGGAATTTTTTGGCCCCGCCCCTGGGCAAAAATAGTTACAGTATTATAATTATAGTTACAGTAATTTACTCAATTGTAAATGTACCGGTACCTAAATCTGCCTCTCTTTGGCGACTAAACTACTAATAATAATAAATCGAAGCTTGCGAGGCGCGAAATGTTTTTTGAGAAAACATCCAAATATTGCTTCTTTTTCGATCCCTTTTTTCTTACAAATGGCTTATTGTAAACTATTTTCCTACTTTAATAAGGTAAAATGTAATGTTGTACCTAATGTTATAGCGTAATACAGTATTTATTTTCCAAAATTTCCAAAATTTCCCTAATATAAGGAATGCAATAAAAAAATCGTGTACCCTTAGGCTACTGCACATGTAATTGTACATGTATTTTCAAGTTGAAATCTCTAATCTCTACACTACCGTTCGCATCCGCCTTAATCCAGGCGTTGCTTAATCCCTTCCTCTTGACCCACTTTGTTCCCTTCCACTCCACTTCTATTTCTTGAAAAGTACATGTACAGTATAATAATTATTTTAGTCGAGTCGGAAGGTTTCGCAGATGCGCCAGGGGGACCTGGGGTGCTCCTCTTAATTTCGCATGTGTGACTATAACTATAGTTACTAAACCAACGCTTTAACGCGAAGCTTTGACATGTTTTTTTTTCTCAGTGGCGCCCAGGGCAAAGATAATTATTTGCGCCGCCCCCCCCCCCCCCTCCTTTATAAATTGCATGTTAATTGTTATGTAATAAAAAATCACCAAGTTTGCGAGGCGCGGAATTTATTTTGGAAAAAATTACTAGGTATTTTTTTGCCAAATTAATACAATTTTTATCAATAATTATTATTGGCCTCTAATTTGGTGGCTTTTTGCGCCAAGTTGAAAATATAGTCGCCGAGCTTGCGAGACGCAAAATTATTTTGGGAGAGGGACCAATTTAGACTCTTTTTTGGCCAAAATAATAAGATTTTTATCAATTTGCCCCAATTTTAGTGATTTTTAGCATCCCGCCCCTATAAGGAGTATTTAAAATTTAAAATAATCACCAAGCTTACGAGGCGAGAATATTTTTTGGGAAACGGACAAGTTTAGATTATTTTTTATACACAATAATATGGTAAGATTTTTCTTATCAATTTACCTCAATTTTGGTGACTTTATGAGCCGCGCCACTATGAAAAGAAGTACTGTATTGTTACTGCAAGCGAAATTTTTTTGGGAAAAAAAGACGAATTTAAGGAAAGGACCCTCTGTAAAACCTACTGTATCGGCGAATTGCTCTGCGCTTAGGGACTTGATCCAATTATAATTGGTTTTGCCCCTAACAAAATATACATTAGAGAAGCCTTCCTTAAAAATAGGCCGAGAAATTAGACACTCTGCGCTTATCATCACGTAAGCGACGTTAAGCACGTTAGCTATGTTAAAATATTATGTGACGTCGTAAAATGACTTTAGTAAATGTAACGTCACAGGATTGTCAAAGATCACTCTTTGTTAAAACCAGTTATGGCATCATTTTTATTAAGGTCAAGTTCCAAAAAAACTTAACTATACGTCACATAATATTTTTTTTATTTTTATTATTGTTTTTCGTCAAGCGACGCAAATTTTAACGTAGCTAACGTGCTTAACGTCGCTTAGGCTACGTAACGTTAAGCGCAGAGTCTCTAGTAAAAGGTCAATAAAACAAATAAAATGAAACAATAATTTTAGAACAATCAGTTTAAATAATAGTTTTTTAAAAGAAAAAATAAAGTACCGGTACCGTATTTTTTAAAAAATAAAATCTATTAGGGAGGTTGTTATAAAAAACACTAACGATAAGCAATGCTAACACTAAATTTTAATGTTAGCGTTATCGTTCGTTATTGTGGATTGACAACTTGCTAAAAAAAATTTAGTGTTTGGACGTTAAACACCGCAACGCCAGCGCTATGTAGTGGCAATTTATATAAACGAATTAAAAAAACACAAAATAAAATATCTTTTTACAGGTAAATAATAATATTAAAAGATTGAAATAATGAATAAATAGCTAAAAATTTGGGATAACCAAAATGGGATACGGTAATTTTAAAGCAGGAAAAAACTAATTTTCAAATAAAAGCATAAAAATGCATAATAAATATACGGCATAAAGAAAATAACAAATTAAAATAAATAAATATTAATTTTTGGATACTGTGGAGCACTTTTTGGAGCACCGCGTTCTCCGGTGCTCTGCTGCGGTTAGCCGTCTTGCGGATTACTGTTTGTAAATTGCTTTGGAACTTGTGATCCTCTTTTTCGAAGACTCGTAGCATTTCATTCCAGTCATTCTCGTGGAAGAGGCGGTTGTAGCTCCACCAATTTTTAGCTTTCCTGGAGAGGAAAGAGGAAAAAGTGGAGAACGTGAGCTGGTCACTGAACTGGAATGTTCTTTGATGATCGCGCACTGTTTCTAGAAAAGGTCTAATGTTTTTAGGGTCTCCGTTGAACTGTCAATTTAGTGAAGTGAACCCTTTTCTGCTGAGGTTCTCCACGTGCACCAGATGTTCTATGAGTGGCGTCCTCGGCGGGTTGAGTTGCGAGAGTAAAAACTGCTGTGCCTGCAGCTGAGCTTGCAATTGCGCTTGCAATTGTGCCTGTTGAGCCATCTGTGTTTGTTGTACCTGGTACATTGCATGCCACATTTTGGCAGTGTTCGGATCTCTTTGAGATCCTCCATCGACCGATGAAGTTAATGCACTTTCACTGTCATTAGGATTTATTTCCCTCACCAACTAATCAATGTGTTGGGTAGGCCCTTCTGACATGTTGAGAACTGTGAGTTGACTACGTAAAAATTAAATGGATGCACTTAACTTTTGCTAGTAGTGGAGGTCTTCCTAGTGAGGATTTCCACCACGTATGGTAAGAAGAACTGACACGGAAACGGGAATATGCGGCATTTGGTGTGGTGGGGTTTGGGGAGAGGTTCTCCTTAAAAGAACGCTCTGGGAGTTTTAGAATTGGAGGTTTTCTGGTCCGGTGTGCGCATGTAATGTAGAGGATAACTGGTGGAGGTTCTCACGATTGTTTTTGTTGCCTTGATTTTGAACGGGAGATTGACAGTAAGGGTGGAGGAGTCATTTACAAAGTATTAATGAGCTAACGTTTTGCTAGCGATTTACAATCGATTTGCATTACGAGTTTGATAAGATGGGTGCACTTTGGCTTAGTTACACAGCAGACACGATGCAATTGTTGCACTTCCGGTGGCAACAAGTTCCATAGGACGGCCAGGAAATCTTGGCCTGTGGCTGCTTCCATTTCATGCGATAAACCAGAAAATTAACATAACAATCTTCTTTCAGTTGACCGCTATAATTATTCTGATATCCCTCTTTATTTAAGAAGTAATTACTATCCCTGCATAATAAAACATGGACATATTTAATGATATTTACAGTCAATGAGGTCAATGGACAACAAATGTTTTTTAGCACTTAACAGTTTGTCAGGTGATTGCTCGGTTTACAAAAGTAGAGTGAAAAATGAGATTTACGGCAAACACTATTTTATTAAAGTCTGCCATGGTTGTGGGGGTAAACACCCTCAAACAATATGTGTATATCGGAGTGATGCATTGTAAAAACATTCGTTGTTGATTCACTTTGCTTAACTCGTTCCAAATGCACTTTACCAAATAAACCTTGAGGTGGAGTTTCGTTTCCAATGCTTTAACCTGTGCGGCTCATGAGAGAATAGAATTGAGTACCACTCAGTATCTTTATTTTATTAACCATTTTTATCACTGTCCCATCTCTGAGATTGATGTTTTCTCTGATAAAGGCATCTTTTGTCGCCCCGCGATTTCTACGAAACACTGTCATCACTGTTTTTTTTGCCTTGAATGGCCATTTGTAAGCTAGTATAAAAATTAACAATATGTTTATAGTCACTCCTCACATCTTCTAGGATTGAAGGGTAGGTTGTATGATTAGCATGTTGCTGAGTGTAGATAAAACTGCCATTATCACAGTATCCTGACAATGTGCCTCACAGCCCCAGGGAATAGAGCTTTCTCATTGCTAGTATATAGAGAAGGGGACCCAGACATGACCCTTGTGAACTCCCCCCCATTCATGAGTCTGAGGAATGATAGCTGCCCACTATGATCTTTTCCGAAAATAGACTGGTTAGTAAGGTACACGTACAATAAGTTGAGATAATTAGCACTGAGCTCATTCATTATTGTTGATTGGCAAAGTGTCAAACGCTTTGCGCACGTCGATGGACATGACAACTGTGACGCCATCTGCAACCACCGCTGCACAATGGCATCCACTACAAAGCATAAGCACATGACAGTACCAAGGCCAGCTCGGAAACCATGTTGTTGGTCTTGCAGTTGTCCACCACTCTAGATGCACTCTCAGATTGATCTCAATACATTTTTCTACCAGTCTGGCCTCTGTATTTAACCTCAATATGGGGCAATAAATTGCTGGGTCTTGGCACGAGCTTTTGCCCTTGTAAATGGGCACCACCATGCCCACCTTTCACTTTTGTGGGAAGTGCTCTGCAGTGAAAAAAGTTTTGTTTAAAAATTTTATAAAATTGATTAAAATTCGGTACATCAGAGCCTTAAAATTCTTAAGTGTGATGCCAGAGACTCAGAGACTCCAGAATTAGAATCACAGACGCAAATAGTAAAATTGTGAGGCAAAAGTGGTTTGAGTGTAAGAGCGAGTTTTGTGGTGTCAGAGGTGCCATCTCCTCATCCTTTACCCACTCCACAGATGCAATCAAAATAGGTTACAAAGTGCTCCAAGTCAAAATTTGTTTTTTGGTCTGAGACGTGTTCTGATCGCTTGCCCTTGAGCAGTGTTAGGTTTTTATAGAGATCCGCTGGCTTTTTAAAATGGAGAGAGATTTGATAATTTAATTTGGATATTTCTAATTTATAGTAGTTATAAAAGCGTGCATAGTACTCTAATAGCGTTGCATCTCTGCCGCTACTGCAGAGGTGACTAAATAATTTATTTTGCTCAATTCGCATTAGTGTCAATTCTTTGGACCACCACTGCCTGTTATTAAATTTTTGGGGCACAGTAATTAGATTGGTCGCTGTTACACTATCCATTAGCCACTGACACACTAAAGTTTTCTCCTTCACTCAATTTTTTCTGCGCATAATTGTAACCAGAGCAGCAAAATTTACGAGTGAGTATTTGGCATTCACAGAGATGAGCTGCTGAGGCACCAAGTCAATTTTTCCATCTGTAACCTCTATCCCCACAACTATTACTTCATGATTGGACATTTTGGATATACTGCGTCTATTAGCGTTTTCTATTCGCACATGAGTGCCACTCCAGTGTGCCCTAGTGCATCTAGGTAGCACGAAACTGTGCTCCAATTGACTACACTACCCTAGGATTCTTGCTCCATTTGACTTGCAATGGGCTACATAACTGGCACTCAGTTCAGCTAGGCTACACTCAAAAAATCGGCAGTTTCCTGTAAACACTTGAATGCAACATGAGCTAGCAGACAACTTCTCAAGGATGTACCCAAGCAGTGTCACGTGCGCTCCATTCATGGCATCCACTGCGCAAGTTTTGTGCGCAACTGCAATAGTTTCATGACGTCACTAGTTCTCTACTAGTTTTTCACGAATGGAAAACGCTATAAAATAAATTACTGTACACAATTGTACTGCAAAAGTTAATCTATAATTTTTCCTTTCCTAGATTTTTCCTCAAAAGCTACTGTCCATCCAAAATTGTTTAAATTTTTTTCTAAATTTGCCCCATTATTACTATTAATTACTTTAAAGTAATTAATACTGTATGTAATTAATAAGCAATTAAAATATTTTTGCAAAGATTTCTGGGTTATATGTGCAAAATTCAGGGCTGGGAACCGATTAAACCATTTTTAATGTATTCCTATAGGAAAAATGTGTTCGATATACATCATTTTTGCTGTTTGTCAATTTTTCTGGAACGGATTAATGACTAATCTTGGAGTTCTACTGTATTTAAACATTTGTCAACAAAAATACATTTTGCCTATGTTTACTGAGTCTGTATATGATATTCAAATACTGTAAAGATTATTTTTTTTATTTTTAGCTATTTCTCTATATTTAATGATACCCTATAAATATATACAAGATTTTCTTAATTCTATTCTGATGAGGAGCGGTGTAAACAGATTCCTTGAGCCAAAGTGGTTTGTCCTTTTGACGACATCAGTGATCTTCTGCTTCAA
Source organism: Polydesmus angustus (assembly GCA_034698085.1). NCBI lineage: Eukaryota > Metazoa > Arthropoda > Diplopoda > Polydesmida > Polydesmidae > Polydesmus > Polydesmus angustus. The sequence goes on along the minus strand of JAQGAY010001217.1, from coordinate 8,591 downwards.
CAATGAAGACCAGCAATTATCCATAGCCTCAATGGTATTTTGGTGTGCTTTGTGCATGAAGCCTATGTTACCTGCCCTTACAGAAGCCACGTTTGTTGACAATGCTAATGATACTGACTTTGGCGGATATCACAAACTTCGGGTAATATTTCAGACATTTAGTGCGTTTTGGGTTGCTTTAAACTTTGAACCTAAAGTAAAACATTTTCACAATGAAATTGAATGGTGGTTGAGTGGACAATTGCTGCTTCTTACTTACCACGCTTTTGATTTCATTCAAAAGAGTGTATATGGGGGAATCGTAAGCAGATCTTCAAACAGTCTGCTAAGAACTGCCACTATCTACTTAGTTGTGGTATTGGATGACCGGATATGGAACTCAAATACCAAACAATGTGAAGGAGAAGAAAAAATTTACTTCACAATCTACGCGAGTTTATTTTGCAAATCGACATATGACATTTTACAAATAGCTTTTAAACAACCGCATCTATTGCACAATGTCAGACAAAAACAACAACTAAATGCTTCATTTTTTGGTTCATTCATTATGGCAGCATCCATTATCAGTTGCTTCTCTCAGTTATTAAGCTCTTGTGGGATTATATATTTTTTTTTAGTAATGCATTTACTATTAACAATGTTTATAGATTCTCAAATATATGGTAATAATTTCTGGTTTCGTGTTGTTATTAACAGACACAATCTCAGCTTTTTGTTGTGTTTGAACACAGTTTTGCAAAAATTATTAATTTTTATAGTTTTAGTGTGGATGTGCATTTACCAAGGTGTGATGTATTTGTGTGTAATGAAAATTTTGGTCATTTTATTTTTTGTCTTAAAAGATATTTTGAAATTTTTTAAAATTAAATTTCTACCATTGATCTGCATCAAGTCTCTTCCTCAAGCCAGCATCGAGCAATTGGCCCTAAATGATGATGTTTGCCTGGTGTGCCATGAGGAAATGAACTTGGCATGCATCACACCTTGTAATCACTTTTACCACACTAAATGCTTACTTATTTGGCTTTATGTGAGTAATAGGTGCCCATTGTGTCAACATGTTTTATATAAGCATGTCATTTAACGATAAAAGTGTTTATTCATTATTGTCAATATTAATACCGGGTGTCCGAAATGTAATTCTCCAACTTCCGCCTGCTATTAAAAAAACTGGCAACAATAAAAATGGTGTCATTTTGCAGAGAAACTTAAAAAGTTTTGTTTATAAAAAAAACATTTTTTTTTGTTAATTCCAAAAATAATAAAAAAACACAAAAATTCAAAAAGTAACTTTTAACACTTATTTTAGCAGCAGGGTCTACTATCCTGTGATAATAGTGCAATAACCATAAAACAAAAATGTAACAACAAATAAAAAATAATGTAAGTAGTAAAGCATTGCTGCAGACATTTGCAATGTAAACTAGTCACATTACTAGCCTACTAAATTTTAGTCGAATTTGTGTATCTCATAAACTACCTATGCGCTCAGCCGCCTCATCTCCATTCCCTTGCATAATATTAAAGGTACATAAAATTAATTACAAATTAAAATACAGTAGGCCTATACAGTTTTTTTTAATTTTATTAATGTTATTCATAGATCAGGACACAAATCAAAATTATAGTTTACATATAATATTTTATTGAAACATTTTCCAAAATTTGAAATAGTTTAAATGAGCAGTACTGGAATACCTCGATTAGTGCGGGTAATTGGTTTCAGAAAAATGCCGCACTGCTTGAAACTGCACTGTTCAGGGAATGAAACAGATACAAGAAGTGACAATTGGTTCCAAAAACAACAAAAAACCAATTTTTTACCTTAATTCCTTTGGTTACAGAATCACTTTTACATTTTTTTTTCACTTATTCTTATTATAAACTGTAGAAATAATGTCTTTCACAGTAATAATGATAATTAGAGTAATCCCTAAACAAAATTTACTATAGAAATGAAAAAAATCTGTATAGTAAATTATGTAAATTTTTGATTTATTTTCAAAAAATATAAATTTAGTGGTCAAATTTTTAAAATTTTGAATTTAACTGTCAAAGTTTCAAACCGCACTATAGTGAATCAGCACTGTTCAAAACCGCACCAATCGAGGTATTCCTGTATTTAAATAAACTTAAAAAATACTTTTTTGTTTGTTTACTTTTTTGTTTTTAAAAAAAATTTAAAAAAAAAAATGAAATTATTTGTGGCAATTATTGAATTCTATTTAATAATTTTATTGAAATGGAAAACAAAACCTTGATTTTCTTTTCCTTAAGTAAATAAACATAAATAGGCCAATGTTTGAAGAAAAAAAATGAACTTTAAAAAAAATCTTTATTTTAATTATTTTCATTTGGTTTGAAATTATTATTGTAGCATTAAAAAACAAACTATTTATTTAAAAAAAAATTATTTGGTTAACTTTAAAACAATATTTTTACATTTTCATTTATTCAATTTTTTATTATAAAATTCTCACCATTGAAACAAGTTTTATAATGACATCATGATAGATAAACATGTCTTTATGTGACTTTTTTTAACGTATTGAACAGCCAATCAGCGCTCGCGATGACGTAAACAAAGTCTTTTACGAGGCTAATGTTACATGTGGCGTCATCAATGTGATTGGGGTAAAGTGCATAAGAGCCCAAAACCGGAAGTCACAGTGATTCAAATAATAATTGATGGACAAAGGATTAAAATTAAATAAAACCAACAATTTAACAATCAGTTTAGCGGTAAAAGTTGAATAACCAATTAATAAAAGTTTGCGTTGTGTTTTTATTGTGGTCGTAAAAGAATTAATTGATTAAATTAAAATTCGGGTAAAATTTAGAGTAAACTAAATCTTAAGTTCAACCCCAATTTATAAACCGCAATAATTTGTATTGATGACTGATTTTCTTATTGCAACAGTGAGACATACAATAACAGTTAAATCAATGGTTAATGGATAACATAAAGACACTCAGAACCTCTAATATTAACATGAATAACTCAAGTCATCCATAAAATCGAGTTAAAATGGCGTTTAAATCGATTTTCTAGGCTTTAAATAATGCTTAAACACGTGACCACAAAGTTATTTAAAACCGCGATTAGATCTGGCAACGCTGGATAATTCCCAGGCACTAGCGCTACATTAAAGGAAAACGCTTATCGAGTTACGCAGTCAGGTATAGATTTTTGAGTTGAGAAAAGCGGCTCGCGAGATTGAGAAGCTAAAATCTAGCGTTATCCTATGGGATTTATCGATCGAGCGCCAGGAAATTTCAAAAAGTTCATCTACACTAAGCAATCATTTAGTTTAACATTAGGTCTATGAGGTTTCTACTGCTTATCACCCTTTCCAGGTTTTAGTAATCCGAGTTTTAAATGATGTCATAGTCACTTTAACATGCGAGTCTATGGGAGATCGATCGCGTGTCAGGAAAAGAGTAAGAGCGCGTATCGCACTAGAAGGTAAACATTAGCTGATTGCTACGCTAGTCAGGAGAGCGACATATGAAGTTAGTCGCGGCTAATGATATTGCTATGGAGCCGTGACTAAGTTATAAAAGCTTATGATCGAGAACTTCAGATTAAATTTTAACTCATTTAAGGCTTCAATCTATCTTACTTTTAATTCGGGATTAAGGCTAACAATTAATTTTCTAGAAACTTCCTGTGCTGTAAAGACACATTTAAATTTCTAATAAAAGAATAAAAGTTTTGTACTTACAATATTATTTTGATGGAGATCATCTTCTTTTGATAAAGTTCTTAATTAAAACTAATAATTGTTTTTATAAAGTTTTCTCACTTCTAATTGGTTTTCGAAGGTGATTAGTCTGATAATATCACAATGTAAAATGTCAACAAATTATTGTTTATTCTATGAAGCACATTCTCTTTCACAAAATCACCAAAACAAATTTCTGAAACTTGTACAAATTTGATTATAGTCACAACTCACAACCGATTAGCCAGATTAGTTCGTTTTTGTCCGATAAACATAGGCATCAAATAATTTGCAATTATTGATGCCACGATTAATTGAAAATTGTATCAAATATTTGGTAAATAGATTAATGCATAAATTGAAATAAACTAAATTGCAACGGTGCAATTGACTTTGCTTACGAGGCAAAGTCCAAAACCGGAAGTAAGATTAAAACCAAAAATTATGAGAGCATCTAGCGTGATGCTCACGAAAGTGTCAAAATTTCAATTCTCCTATGGCGCAGGATGACAGGTGCATTTATACTTTTGGCCCGATGACGTCAAAATCGTCATGGCCGACGCCCTTTTGGCAGGTGAAAACTGCAAGTCACCGTCCACCATCAAGAAATGGGTGGAGAGGACCGCTTACCTCTCCACCTTCTCATCAGGTAAAAGAGGTCACCTGCGAGATGAAAATGCCAACTTTGAGGGTTCAAAACTCAGGGGTCCTGGCCTAACCTGGATCAAGCTTAGTACTTTCTTGATCTTTGGATATAGGCCTTTAAATTGGTGCATAGTAAATGCCCTTACGAGTTTGGACCTCGGAGTTATTCAGACTCAAAGTAGGCACCTTTGAAAGCTAAAGTTAGAGAGTTTAAACGAAAATTTTCTAAGTCCCATCGATCACTAAGCCATGTTTGAACCCATAAGACTCTCAGGTCAGAGCTTAACTTTAGTTAACCCCGGTTGATTGTAACCCTACATATAGGTGCCTCTCAAATGACACCAAGCCTGTACTCTTACGCGATAAAACCCAAGAGATATAGGGGTGCAAACATGGTGTTAAAACATGAAATTGACAAAAACATACAAGTCCAACAAAAGATAGTAAACAAATGAAAATTCTTCGAAGTTTGCGAGGGTATAACCTCCGGTCCAGGGGTCGCATTTAGCTCATCTTGGGCTTTTTGGAAACGCCTGAAACTCCTTTACTGAATGGTCCCTGGGTGAGGATGATGGGAGCCCGGGTCCGAAAGTTACATTGAAAGAGTGATTTCACTCTTTGGGAGTGATTTAAAAGAAAACTGCAATTTTCACAATAAAAACGGTAAAATAAAATGAAGACTTAAAATTAAACATACAAAAGTGGCATTCCTCAGCAAAACTGTTCCCGACGCCCCTGAAAGTTGATCCGGGCTAAACACTGCATAATACGCGGTCGATTGCCTCCCCTCTGGTCTCCCTCTCCCTTAACCCAACCTTTTGATTAACATTATGAAACATTTTAAATTTCTAAAAACTTTTGAATAAGTAGATGAAAAGTAAAAATTAAGTTTTAAAGAAGAAGAAAACGTAGGAAGCCAAAGTGGGCCATTCGAGGATTAAGAAAAATTCGTGGAAAAGAAAAAGATGACTCATCCGCAACACTAATGAGTGTGAAGAAGACTGTTTATCTGTGCAAGTGATTATGTAATAGTTAATTCCAGAAGCAAATTATCCTAATTTTAACGTGATTACCAAAAGAACTACGGTAACGAATGGTTTTCAAAAAAGAAGGTTACCGTAAGTTTTTTAACTGCTCCCGTAATAGATCTAGCGGTTTTGACAAAAGAATTTGCACCTAATTGGATGTAAATTATTAATTAGGGGCTTATTAAAAGCACAGTAGACACTAGTATTGATCATGAATTTTTTGCACAATTAGTCTATACTTAAATCTAAATTTTTTAATTCACAAATGATGTAAATATGACTGAAGTATTTGAAAATACTGTGCTCGCCGTACACGTTGTAACTACCAGCTCTCAATTTTATTTAAAATTTGCTTGTGTAATCAGTGTATGTAATTGTTAATTACATGTATTACGAACTGTTTAAAAACATGATCGTTAAAGTAGTAAATTACTCTTACAGGTATTCCGATCGGGTGTTGAATGACGGCGATATGCTCGCACCAGAAAGTTTCGAGTTGCAAAATCAGCTCTGCCAGTGTGTAATTCCGGGTTCACCGCATTCTAATATATAATTATTTTAATTAGTTAGGTTTAACGTTAATGAACATTTTATGACATTTGACTTGAACACCGTAAACGCGTGTGTTGAACGATATTAATGTGCTTCTGGTTATTCGAATATGTTCCGTATTTCACCCGAGACACCTGCATGCTCCAGTTCCAGTAGACCCACGGAGTTGCATAAAAAGTACCTGTAAGTAATTTAATATTTTTGTTATGGTCAGGCGCATTAGTCGCCTGATCATTTTTACCACATTGATGCTGCGATTTGGGTGTATGTGGGTTTGATTTTTGTTTTTGTATAATACCGGATTGTATTTGTTTTGATTAAGCTTGTGCTATGAGTAAATTTCGTCTTAGTATTATTAATCACTGATGGATTTTAACTTTCAAATTTTATAAGTGGATTTAATTTTATTCTATGGGGCGTTTAATAAGGATGGGAATAAATCACTCTGAGATCAAGAGAGAGATTCGCTAAAGGGGATCGTGTGGGAGTGTTGAAAACCTGTGGAATGCTTGAACCAGGCTTTGCTTGAACTATTTTCAGATTTGTTTTAGTATTAGAGTATAACAATTTGAGTTACAATGTAATGCATCTAAAGTCTTTATGATGTTCTAATCATGATGTAAGTTAATTGCAAATTTTAGATTATTTTTGGCGTTCAAGGTTTGAAACTTATTTATAACTTCGTTTTTCTTGAGTCTCGTTGAGGTAAAACGTCACGATTAAATAGTTTACATACTGTATATAATAATTACTATGTACTGTAATTATAGCAGCACTGTATTACTTTTTCAAATTGTGCACAAATATTTGTAAATACAGTGCAGGCAACAAGTTTGCTTTTTTTAAAAAAAATTTCAGTTTTTTTTATAACTCGACTAATTTTTGGTGTATTTTTGGGTCATCTGTTTTCAAGGTCGTTAGAAATTAAATTTTGAATATTTTCGAAGGTTATTCAGGACCAGAAAGTAAGAATTGAGTTGCCTCTCGGGTTGTGTGACTCTTGGTTGGGTCATTTTAAACCGCACTGCACACCTTTCATGACTTGGGTTCTTCAGAATTTCATCTTTTCACCTCCATAAATGAAACGTGGGTGAAAATAAAATTTCAACCGACAAAGAGATGAAACGAGAGGTCCTGCATTGAAAAAGGAGACGGCGGAAAAATTCTTTGAGAAGAGCCTCAAAAAGCATAAAACTTGCCTAAAACGGAATCCTGTAATTATTTTTTTAATACAATTATTTTTTAAAAAAATAGAGAAATGATCAATTTTTACTTTCTGGTTATGGTTCGTATTAAATTATAGGAAATATAATTGGATGAACTCGTAATGCAATGCTATTTTTACGCATAAATTTATTTAAAAGTTATTTAGGAATTTCAAGTTTTAATTAGATTATACTGTACAATAGAAATTCAAAATTTAATTAGTTATATTTACACTGCTTGTGTTTGCATTTTACACAGTATAGCGCCGCAAATAAAATCAATTGGAAACATACCATTGGGAGCATACTCATTGGGAGCATACAAAACAAAGATACAATCGAAACTATTCTCGTCGTAGTTTGAAATTCAATTTCTTTTGAACTTCAAATATTAGATATTTGTTAAATTTAGTTGAAAGCCGTGTTACTCAAAATTTTAGAAGTAAACCTACCCACCAAACCGATTACGGCATAAAGCGGATTTTTAAAACTAGCTAAATGAAGAAAAATCATTGAAAACTTCTCCCATTATTACTTCGGTCTTTTCTTGTTGTTGTTTGTTGCTGTTACTGTGTTTTAAACTAAGGATTCGGTTTGAAATAAGAATATTGTTTATGACTAATCAGATCTAAATTATCACAACTGATCGAACGAATAAATTTAAATTAAGTATTTGCGACTATAATAATTTATATTTAACTTCGCCGATAATCAAAAATTCAATATACAGTAATTTAAAAAGTTCAAAAAGATTTTACACAAAATATTCATCGTTGTTATTTGCTTGTACTGTTAAATTTAGCAAAAAAATTTTGTCAATCACACTCCTCTTCTGCTATTGCCATTCGGTGTCTCTCAAGTTGAACCATGGGAAGAATTTCCGGCAGCGGCGTGCTCACTCGATGTTCGGGCATGGCGAAGTATAATTTTTTCCAAAACAATTTTTCTCCCCAATGGAGATAAGTGTTCGTCTTCAAATAAAGTTTCATTTCTGGTTCCGCGTTCTTTGGTATTTTACCCACTACTACGGCGATGACTCGCGGGCATCTGTCGCGAAACATCTGCACGTGCGCCGTTTTGAAACCGAAACAGCACCAACCGCTCTTGACGAAGTTTTCAGACAGCAGAACGATGGTTCTGAAACTTTGCGCCACTCCCGCCATGATGCAATCGTTGAGGTATTCTCCGCCGGGAAAGTCTCTGTCTTTGATGCACAATCTGTACCCCAACGAAATCTGTTCTAGTCCCGGAACTATTTTTTCGGCCTTAAAGTTGATATCCCAGTCGCAAAAAATTAAAAATCCGTCGTACACTTTGTTTTCCGTTTCTTTTAAATCGCTTTTGTTGCAGAACCGAAATCTCCAGCGCGAATAGATCAACACTTGAATCTCGTACCAATAGAACACTACCGCTGTTGCTATCACGATTAAAAC
>JAQGAY010001216.1:0-15854 GCA_034698085.1 Polydesmus angustus | reverse complement strand
ACAAGGATACGAATATCCCAAATAATTGTTTTATCTTTTGATTAATATTTTATTTTTTAATATGCAACTCCATTTTTTCAAGACCACTCTTTTTGCGTTATAGGAGAAATGCCTAAACCGATTTTTTTTATATACAGTACACCCGGTACTGTTTTTACACGGGGGATACGTTCCTGAAAAACACAGGTAAAAAAAAATTCGTGTAAAAAAAGTAATGGGGGAATCCTGTGAAATCATGCAAGGGCTACGGAAAAATACATACAGTATTATCAAATTTTAATTAATACATAAGTAAAGGTATGAAAAGTTAAAAAAATTCTCAAAATAAGCAAAAATTATTTTTGAAATTGGTTAAAAAACCGTGTTATTTCAAAATTTATCGTATAAAAAGAGGATGAAATTTTATTTTTAAACCGTGTTATTTCAAATTCGTGTAAAAAAAAAACCGTGTAAAAACAGTACCCGGGTGTACTGTATATGTATTTTCAAAGGTCAATTTAAGAGATTTAGACAGATAAATGACTGACTATTTGCAACATTTTTATTTAATATTTTCTTCTTTTGGTTGAGAATTTATATTTGACGTTTGCTGTTTCGTAAACATCCGCGCGCTCTGGCCTTTTCTCTCTACGAAAAACCTTAAGGTCAGGAAAATAAAGGCAACGTTAGCGATGCGCGTTATAAATGAAAACTTCGAAGTATGTTCTTTATTTTTAGGGCTCCGTTCATATAGATACACAGTATGTATATACTGTATTATATATGTGCGTATGAAAGAATGTGCAGTATATCGAAAAAAATGTTTTCAAATCTTTTTTTGGATTCTAATTTAAGCTGTGTTTATTACATCATATATTCCTAGGTAGTTGCAGTTTCTTTATTAAAATGTCTGTATTATTCACGCCCAGGCGAATTTTGACCGAAATTGTTGTTTACTCCCGTTGGCGGCGTTATTCCGGTGCTGGAATTATGGAAGTATGGTATACCGAGCTTAGATCGACTCTTTTTTTTTATTAAGAATCTGTCTTGGAATCTCTATGTTATTTATTACGAAGCTAAGGAAAACAGTCTAAATGAAAAGCAGGTGGTGTTAGGGCTCTTAAATGGTTTAGAAATTTATCTAGAGCACTTGAGTTCAATATCTTTTTTTTTTTTTTGACGAATTCTCGGCAATAGTCATTTTGTGCACTTTTGACAATACGTCCGGTCTTTTTCTTCAGACTCGTGTTTCAAATACAAAATGAGAGATTTATTCGTCAGATACGTCACGAGGTTTCCCACAGGTCGCGAATTTACGCTTTGAAGATGATTCTCGTTGGTCCGAGGACATCTCATAAATGAACAGTTATTGCGCATTGATTCTATCGAATTATCGAATAATGTCGTTAGAGAAAGAAAAAAAATATTATTTTGAGCCATATCTAAAGAAGATTATTTTTCTGAAAATAGAACATTTTATTTTCTTAGAATTTTTAACATTGATATTGACGAATGCTTCATGGCGCATTTGTTGACGGGAAAAATGGATGAGGCGGGGTATTATTTTGCATTAAATGCCAAAGATGACGTCGAATGTTACAGTAGATATACAATTTTTTGCAATTATTGTTGGTTATGAATTAGCTGTTACATGCATTGTAATGTTTAAAAATTTAAAGCTAAATTGAATTAATGTGACACTCATTTGCTAAGTTTTTAATTATAAAAACGACATGTTTATTTACATTTTACAGTAATGTAATGTTTTGTTAGCTTAAGTTATAAGTATATTTTGATTTTTTTATTAGAAATCAATTTTAGTTATATCTTATAATAGACTACTGAAGGTGTACTTACGGGCTTTTTGTTTCCATAGAGAAAACTTTTTTTTACATTTTTACTGAAACGATTACAATTTGCCTAAACTCTAGATTTGTTGTTTGTTTATGAGTTTCTTTTACTTAAACGGGTTTGTAGTATGTACAGTATAACAAATAAATTATTTTCTCTGGGTCTTCTTGTTTACATTCCTCTCATAGTGGCTCAAAGTAGAAGATATAGCCTAAATTGCAACATGGCATAATTACCTGGGTGAAATTTATTCATACTGTATAATATGTTATTTTAAAATTTTATATAGCGTTAGTGCTTTTATTTTTCAATTGGTACCCTATTTTAAAAAAATGTAATGTAGGCTATAATACATTAACGTTGAAGACAGTATTGGCCACACTTGTGTCGGTCAACATTATTTAAACGAATTTATCAGACACGTTTAACATTTAAGTAATATTTGAAAGCATTTTTAATCGTTGATTGACAGTAGCATTGAGATGAAACTTATTTCGATAAAGCCATAATACCTACGGTAATCGACCAATGGCACAGGATGTTTATAAAATAAATCAACCCGAAATAATAAGCGAGTGAAAGTCACGCAAATGGAAATTGGAAGGCTCAATGGTATTAGTTGGGGCCCAATTGAAACCTTTAGGCTAGCAGACGTTAGGTTAAAATGACCTTATCAAGCGCAGACTGGTCAAGCTTTATTTACACTTGAGCAGAAGACGGAATTTTTCAGACATTTAAACGTGGTTTAAACACGAAACAATATGTGGTTTGATGGTTACATTTTTTGGCACTGGTTTAATTTGCGCACACTTGAAATAGCCCCAGTCCACCACCTCTGTGAACTGGGTTTTCCACCCTGAATATCTTTTTAATATCTGTTAGATTTATCGTCAACTGCAGGAAGTCTCCATCACTCTTCTGAAAAATGTTTACGCAATATAAGCCTACAGCTTAGAAATACATTACAATCATGGCACTCTTTGGAAATAACACAAATGAGAACAACAAGGGATAAAGTCAACTCAAAGACCTTAGAATATACTGTTAGGCCCCGATTAATATTTTTATTTAATATGTATTTGCGCGTAAGTTCTGCTATGTTAGCTCTTTACGACCACCCCTGTATTAAGCAGATATTGTTCACTTTTTTTAAAGATTAACTGTAATCTTTATATCGACGTATCTCGAAACGAAAATAATGATGGAAACCTTAGAAAACAATTCTTATTAAACATTTTCTTCCTCCCCCTCTATTTTAACAAAGTTGAAAAAGTATAACATATTATCAAAGTACAGTATTTTCATTTTTTAGATAAAAAAAGTTTTTTTTAACGAATTTATTAACTTTTACATTCGAACTTTTTGAAACTTTTATTTCTAAAATAGCTAATTTAAATTTTTATAAAATAATTTACGCGATTTTAGTTTACTATACTTAATCGTTATTGAAATTATTTATTTCAAATAATTAATAATTTTGTTTGTACAGTACCATTAAATGTAAAAGTTCGTTAATCTTTCCTAGGATTTATGACATTTAAAAATTGGGATAAACATTAGCAATTTATTTGATTTTATTACTATTTACTTTTTAATTATTGATCGCTAGATTTGTTTTTGATTTTTGTTGTTCCATTCTGAACAATCTGATTCGGGTTTCTAGGGACAGCGGGAACTCTAGAGTACATAGTGTATTGAAAAGGCCCTGCGTGTGTTCACACAACCAGAAGTACAGTTAGAATACAAGTCACCTGCATACTCGTATTAAAAGAGTTTTTTAAGGCATCTTTTTAAAGGCTTTTAAAGCACTTCGTTAAATATGTGATGTTATTTTGAAGTCATTATTAAGCTCTTTGTAGCTAAAATAAAAAAAGTGTAAAAATGCGTTTGCACATTTTAAGCTTTTTCCTTTTTTTTTTATTATTGATAACTAGTTGTGACGTCGCTCGAGTCAGACGTTTTCATTATGCGTATTTTGACTTAAAAAGCAATGCTTTCACATATTGTTTTAAGGGCTTTAAAAAAAAAAAAAAAAAGTGCTGCGCAAACTCTTCAAAATTTACCTATCTGGTTCAGCGATGTTTTTAAAATTGAATTTATACCTTATTGCAACTCTTTACTGTACACTTTCAAAGTCCCGTAACTTAAATTTAGAAATAATGAGGTAAACAGATTTAAAGGGATAATTAAACTAATATAATATACTAATTTAAATTTAGTTTGATTTAAATATAGTTTTAGAGCGTGGAAAAAATTCAACGCGTCTAGTTATCTGGCATTTTTAGATAATTAAGCAGAGAAATAAAAAGCAAGATACAGTATCTTTTTTAGTTACAGTATTTTCTTTTTCCATTCGTCATCTGCTTCTCATTTTAGGTTATTCTTTATATTTTTTTTTTATTTATTTATTTGAATGGGTAGCATCTTTCACTTTCTCTCTCTCTTTCTTTCTTTTGATGTATTTCCTCCTTTTGTTCGGTGTTTGCGTACGTGTGTACGTCAAGTGATTATAATGATGACGCTATTTGTAGGTTCGGGTGAGTGAACAGGTGTTTTCGCATCTTGCGATACAGATTATACGTACATCCGCACATGTTTTATGCTGTACGTGTATGTAAAAAGAGATTTACATAAATGCACGAGTCGCAGACAGCCCAATTTATCTTAGAATTGCATTATTATAAGAAAGCGACAATTGGAGTGAAATTAAGTTTGAATGACCATCTAATGGTCATAAACGTTACTCTCACGTGTGAAACTGCCTCTTTTGGATGGAATTAATTATTCATACTCTTACCACACGTTTATTTATTAACACACTCTTTCGTTTGTGTACTTACAACTCACTTATCACGTCCAGGATTAACTTGTATAGTCTACTAATTTTGCGGTACATGGATATTTTATCTATACAACCATGCCTGACACATACATAATAATAATTTTATTCCGTAGAAAATTGTATAACGGTTTTGCACAATATAATAAATGGGGAAAAAAAGAGTACAGTACTAATTATTTCGTATAAAAATTTTATGGTTAGAATAATTATTTTTAAGACGTATTCTCAGATAAATAAATGTCGTTTTGAGTATAATAATAATTACGTTAATCAAACGGCACGATTTATGTAGGTGCAATCTGGCGTCATAATTAATGAGATGCTTTAATAGTAATTGTTTTATTAAATACAGTGCCTATTAATGTACGTGATAGTAATTAGCCTACTGCAGGTGTTTTTCTATTATTAAGGAAAACTTTTTAATTAATTTAAATTTTTGGTACAGAATGAACAAGTTTCAAACAAGGTGAACAGTATAAGCTACTAAAACATAAATTCCGTTTGTTCAGCTTTCTACGCAACCTAAAAAAATTATTATTTTTTATTAATGATTCTGTGATTTTCTCTAGTGTAATCATTCATTTATAGAATCAAGATATCTCTTGAGAGCACAATTAAAGCGCAGATTGTCGGGGGAGATTAGGACATTTTTTTTTTTGGATAATCCTCTTGGGAATGAATTGAAAATGAAAATTGTAAACGTATTTATTACTAAAGTTTATTAAATCTTACTTTTAGAGAACCCGACGGCGTTATACATAATTCAAAAAAAAAATTTTTTTGCAAATACATGTAATAATAACTTATTCTAAGTACATGTACCGTGCTTAATCAAATAGCGAACAGGGGCGAAAGTTTAGGGTCTCGCTTTTACTTTGCCATTTCTCGTAAGAGCATTAACGGGGTATTTGTACATAGCAAATTTAATACAATCTGTAAGCGTTGTGAACAGGGCCTCAGCTACGGTACTCCTGATTGAGACCTAGGCAAAAGTTTAGCTGAGATGAGGTCTATAAAAATAATATACCGCCCAACAGTAAAAAAAAAATATATATAATTTTGATGCCGTCAAAATGTATAATTTTATCTAGATTAAGTGTTTTGCGCCACATTTTGAAAGAAAATATTAAAAATAGAGATAAAATAAGCACAGAGTTTACGAGGAGTGAAATGTTTTAGAATACTGTAATAGACAAATTTTTCTCCTTTTTCTTGTTTTGGCGAATCCTTCAAAAATGTGTGCTCCTATATCAATTTACCTTTGTTTGGGAGGGATGATGGGGTTGTGAAGCGCGAATCGATTTTAAAATGAATTTTAATTGAAAATGCTGTATACGAAAAAGATTATAAATACAAAATGAGAAGAAAGAAGAAAAAAAGTGAAAGCGCCGTTTTTCAAAAACGAGAATTTCCCTTTTAAAAAGATTGTATGTATCAAGGACAATAGCAGCAAAAGAAATGGAATTATTGTCGTTCGTTTTAGTTTTGTGCATAAATCCTCTGCAAAATGACAGGGAAAATGGGCACCAGGTGGTGCCTAAAGGGCATTCATTCTTTCAAATACTTTTAACTTTCTTCCTTTCAAAAATGTTCAATTTTTTATAATTTATTTCTGTATCATTTTAAAGTTTGCAAAAATAAATAAACTTTGAAAGACTAGAGCTCTCTCCCCTTTCTTCTTCTCCGAAAAACACCTGCAACAAAAAAGCTAATGATTTGAATAATATAGACTACTTTTTTCCTGGATGAATCATTTAAATTATCTATCGATATAATCTGATATTATTAAATGATTTTTTTAAATTTCTTTTAGAAAATATAATAACTACTAAACTGCCAATCGTCATCCGTGCCAACAATAATATTTGTCAAATTGTATCAATACTTCCCTTCACAATTTAAAATTTAATTCATAATTTAAAATTTTTTTGTAGGGTTTATTTCAAGAAATGAAATCCTTATTTTTTTAATGTGACTTTTAATAAAATAACATAAGTAGCCTATGTACATCTAAACTATATATTTACAACTTGAACTGTACACTTTACATTTAAAAAAAAAATAAAAAAAACTTTTCGCATTCAATTAACAAGTATTTTCTAATTAAATTTTATTTGGTAGTTTGTTATGCTGTACAATTTATGTACTGGGAGGAATTTTTATTCTTTAAAATATTATTATGCGACATGTTTTTTTTTAAATAAACATTTTTGCGAAAAGAAATTGCCTAAGCGTTTTAAATTGAGTCTTTCAGCTTCTTACAAGAAAACCCTGAAACAGCGTTATAGTACTGAGCTCCCTCTAGCGTTAGCAGCTCATTACATTGAACCCCGTCGAACCTCGCTTCACACGGGATTTGGCGAGATTTCTTTATGTACATTGTGCAAGGGGTTCAAGCCGAAAGAAGAGTGGATGTAATTTTTGGTGAGTATTTGTTCACAAATTTTAATATAAATTATTAAATATTAAGTCCAATTTAAACGTTTCCATCAAAAACGCAACGTTCTTAGCCATAAAATCGACGTAATGGCGTTCCTGAAGTAGTTGACTAATGGGCTTAAATGGTCGTGCAAAAGCGAAATGCAATGAACGCCTTGTGAAGAGAAAAGCGCAGCCGACATGACAGTTCTTGTATTTTATTTAATTTTTTTTTTCCGCATACATAATTTTCTACTTTGATTTTTTAATCCATCGCCATAAATTAATCTTAATTAAGAAAAAATTAAGAAAAACCGCCAGTTTTTATAATATAAAACGCGGAAATAAACAAATCTTTTTGTCTAGTACAATACATTTTCATTTCACCAAGTCAAAATTTGGCTTTTATTGATTTTCTTGCCAATTGCGAAATCCTATAAACCAACAAACCAGGCGTATTTAATAATGTTTTAAACCGTTTAAATATTTTTTTTTCTGGCGGTATTTAATTAAATTTAACGCTATCCCGCTGAAGAAGTAATTAATTAAACAAATTACGTACAATTTGCGCACAAAAAAAATTTGTAGAAATCAAATTAATTATTTGGCGGTTAAATTGGCCTGGTAGTAGGTTTAATTAACTGCAGGGTAACAAAATTACCGTAGTGATGGGAAAAACCTGCATTAGGTTTATGCATTACGAGTGAACGAAAGCTGTAGTATTGAGCGAGCAAAGCCAAGCCAAGGGGGAGAATGTAAAGAGGGGGATTGAAGAGGGAATTGCCCTCGTTTATTGTTACTGTACTACAGTAGTGTGCCTTTTTCTCCTCCGACAATTCATAAGCGTCCACTTGCTATGTCGAAGAAATATTTGGTGAGGGAAAAAAAGAAAAGGGCGAATGAGTAAAAGGAAGCAGGTTTTTATTGGGTCAGCTGTTTCTAAGGTCGAATGAGCGGTGACGAAATTCCTTACAAATCCAAATTCCATTCACTGTTATTATTTTTTTTATTTATTATACAGTAATAATGGAGAAAAAAAATCCCCAACTTCGTTAGCTGAAATTCGTAGACGATCACGGTTTTGTGCTTCGTTTGATTGATGAAATTATTTTCTTGCATCGAGTATATTTTATACTGTGCTAGTTTAGCTAGAAATGTGATTAGCAGCGATCTTTTTCTTTCTTTGCATTTTCTGTTTGTACTGTATTCAATTTCGTTTCGTTTCGCACTCTAATCGTCGTGACGTTTGAAATTATTAGGAAGTAAACGATTGTTTGGATTGGATAGGAAACGGGTCAATATCAGGACTGGTTAGTGGGTACAGTACAGTAGAGTATAATAATTACAGTATTATTCTTATTGAGGATAACATCTTGTCCCGGTTTCGATTCTTTTCTACTAAGGCGGAACTTGTTTTAATTATTACGGCGAATGAAATTAATGAAGAAGGAAAAAAAATCTGATTTTTATTATTCCTTGAATAAATCCTTGAATTTAATACACCAGTCATTTTGATTATAATGACATAATTAATTTTTTTTTAATTTTTCATGCGTCGTTTGAAGGCTTAACTTTTTATTTGATTTTAATATTTAAATAAATTCTTGGGGAAATACGATTTGAGTGGGCATTTAAATAAGAAAGAATTTTAAAAAAAAATTTTAATTTGTCGGTTATTTTTTTTTTAATACGATGGTCACAAATATTATAATAATTGTCCTTTAAAATAAAATTTTCCCTCGAATATTTTTTTCGTTTTTAGTAATTCCATACGGGGTTTTTTTTTTTTAAATTTGCTGAAAAAAAAAGTTTTTGTTTCGTTCTTTCACGCTCGTTGCGTGAGAAAATTATTCGACAATGTCAAAATAATATTATTAAATTTTTATTATAGATGGACGTTGTAAGAATAATATCAATATGCAAACAAACGCTATAATAGAAATAATTATCATGCAAAGTGCTTTCCACAACTACGAGTATAATGCATTGTAAAGCTACGGTTTTGATCGCTGAAAAGCGTGTTTTGGTTATGCAATCATAATTGAAAATGCCAACGTTTAGAAGACTTTTGGAGGTTTCTTTAAAAGTTTTTATTGAATAAAATTTTTCTTTATTTTTAAATTTTATTTCTAATATTTATTGACGGTAGTTTTTTGAAATGGACGTTTGAGTGGGGAATTGAGTCGTTTATCGATTTTTATTTTGTCGCGGAATGGGTTGCCAAGTAAATGTCACATGCTCGGATTTATTTTTGTGAATTCAGCCTTATGGGACGGAAAATTAGTTTTACGGAGAAATGTGGTTAATACGTGTAAATATAATTAATTGGTAAGGAAAGCCTCGTTCAATTTGAAATCCCTAAACTTCATGAAGCATTTATCGCTTTATTAGTTTACGGCATGTTTTATACTGTATACTCGTAGACAGAAAAATTCGTTTATTACAAGGCACCAAACGACTTTTTTTTTGCATTTTAAGAGGAAAGGGAAAATTAATGTGATTCCCTTGACCTTTTTTTTTTAACTGGACATTGGCGAGTTCTGATTATCGATTGCTTTCTTATATCCGGTTCTCTTAACTAAAAGCGGTTAACATTGGCCTTTTCTCTTGACTCTATTTCGTTCTACTTTTTAAAGCTTGCCAAAATTTTTTTTATTTATTTAGACAGCGCTTGATCAATAATAATTGCATTATTCGTTTTGTACAAAAATTGTTTTCGACCTCGTGGATTTAAATTATGCGTTTATTTTATCCAGCGCACGGTTTACGTCTGATTTTCCTTAACACGTTTATAATTTCCTGTATCAAAAATCGCAACGAAATTGGAACATCAATTTCGACAATAAATTGCGGAACGTTATAATCGAGTTTTATCGGTCCATAACGAGTAATAAGCTCGAAGGTTAGCCGCTTCCTCGTCGTCAATGTCCTTGAATCACAAAATGAGCATATTAACGAGTGTTGTATTTCGCTGCCACCCAGTTATCAACACTAGTTAATATTTAATTTTTTATGTGTGTTTTACAACGATCTCAGTTTAGTAAACTATTGGGTCAATCTACGGGTATGATGTTGCTACTAGAACTTATTAATAATTTACAAGTTAAAAGAAAAACCAACAAAAGTAGTTTGTAGAGTTGTTTGAGGGAAAATTTAAACTCGTTTAGTCTCTGTTGTAGAGACCAAAATATTTTCATGCAGATTTAGTCGTAGCGTAATAATTATTAGGCGTCGTTCGTTTCATGATGGCGAAGCTATCTCCAGAATTATTATGGCAACAATTTGCCACGGTTGAAGCCAATTAATGGATTTGTGTGAAACTAGACGTTGACACAAGCGCTGGATAGATGGTTCTAACTTTAGAAGTGCGTTTTAACCTAGTTTTAATGACATAACCCATTCTTTTAGCGAAGTTTTTCGTCTGCGATTGCTGGCGTACCGTAATTTGATGGCGTCTAGCGAATTGAGAACGATGAGCAGAATCGCGCAGGCGTACCAAATTTACTTTTATATAGATTTTTATGTTGAGACTTTGCAGCTCGTACGTCGTCCATTTAGGCTACACGCAGGAAGTGAGTTGAAGTTAACGCGTATTATGTAAACCTCAATGACGTGTACATTTGTTTGATCCAGTCTCCGCTGATAAATATTCGTAAGAATATTGCGTCACTCTTGATAATTATAACTTCGCCAAAATCATCGTATTTTTGATCGCCTACGCAGAAAGTTTTGATTTTCCAGTTATTTTTTTTTTTTATATTAGAGCTGAAATACCGGTACATGTATTTAATAAAAAGCGTACACTTGTAAATATTCCGGCAATTATCAGTTTTGAAACCAAATATTTGGCGAAAGCTTTTGTATCGGGTTATATATATTTTTTTGTTTGCGAGCTGAGTTGATGCTGTGATGACGTGCTGTCTACGTGAAATCGATTTTTCTGCTGCATGATTGTACAGTATAATATGTCTTCCGAACGTAAATTTCGGTTGGAGAATCAGCGCTCTAATTCCAAGAGTCGATGCGCTGTAATTGTTTTGCCATGTAGGATTTTTCTACCCCGAGTTACTGTATGTTTACTTGACTGTCATCTCCTTGCTTAAATTGCTTATTCTGCAATTCATTGTTCAATAATTCATCATAATAGTGAATAATATTGCTCGTACAATTTGCACGGTTATCTACGCTTATTTTCTGTCAAAATATTTTTTAATAATAATTTCTACTGTATTTTAAAATAAATTAGTCGTTTCTTTTGATATCTTTTAAAAAGGACGCCTAAAAAAAGCATACAAGGAACAACTAATATACAGTATTATTAAACGTCATCTTTTAACAAATGATAAAATCTTATTGTTAGATGCTCTCAATTTTAAGGAAGGTGAAAGTACAGTACATGTATTATAAAAAAAGACTTGACTTATTTGAGGAATGAAAGTGAATTTTAAAAGAGTTTGTTAACCTCTTTGCGGTTAACATGTGCATCGTCCCCCAGCTGTATTCCACATCCACCACGATGGGTATTAGGAATGCCATTGTAAATGATATAAACGAGCGAGCAGAAGTAGTGTAGTGCTTGTTCAGGTGTTTCGCCTAGTTCATGAAAAATTAAAGTTTGATTGTACGAAAATTTATGGGTATTCGGCGATAATAAAACTTATTTCTTTTGCAAACTGACGGCGTTATTTCGTAAAATTAAAATCAATGTATTGTAGGATATACATGTAGCTGAGTCGGATTGATTTTGACATTTTGTAGCGTAAAGGGCAGAACGCATGTTTTTCTCTCTAGCGTAATGTTCCGTATCACATTTTGATTTTAATTGAACGAATTTTCTTGGAAGATCTTGTTGATAAAAGATACGCAATAGTTTAGTGACGCGCAATTGTGGGTTACGCAATTGCAGAGGTCGAATTTAATAAGTGATTATTATTTTCTCCGAAGAGATTTTTGCTTTTTTCAATATGGGTTTTTATCCGAGGTTGTCGAATCTCGATTAGATTTTTTTGTGGGGTTTCATCTGGTGGTATTGAAACTAAAAAGGACTCTAGCGCTCGGCTTTAAACGCGGGGAAAGTTCGTTAATTCGCGCAAAAGGGAGCCTCCTTGAACGATAGTGCATGCGTTCTAGTACGCTTACCTTTGTGCCAAGGCCACGAACATGTTTTTGAAGTCCTAATAACGCAATTTGAAATTCCAAATCATAAAACAGATTTCTCATGTTGTACTATGCTCGTAAATCAGCTGCTGAATGTTTTATTGATGAATATCTTTGATAATGTTATGGCGAAAGAAATTATTGCAAAAATGCAGAATTTATGGCAACCGTAATGTTAAATGATAAAAAGAGTGTATGGGATTTTTTTTAAAAACAAACAAATGAGTATTAGATGCAAAATACTGCACCTGGTACTAAAGTGAATTTACATGAATGCCAACCGACCGAGTTAGTGCAATAAAATTATTCATGCAAACTCTGGTCCCTAATAATAATAAAACATCTCTCATTCGTATTTTAATAGACCTTTAATGAACAAATTTAATAAAGTAGAAAGGGCTGAACTTTAATTTTCTTTCGACATTATAAGGTTGATAAATAATTTGTTTTTCGTCAGCCGATAGGCTTCGTTTTGCGCATGCGCTCTCGAGTTATTGAACTGCAGCGAATTCTTGCCGGATTTGTGTCTGTGCGTGGGGAGTAGCCATGTGGAGGAATAGGGACTGAGGGCGTTGGTTGAGGTGATGGAGAGAGGGAACGAATGGTCTCAAGGTCACGCATAAATAGTGCATTGCCCTCCTCCATTGGTTACCATGAAAAAAGATTGAAGGGTGCTAACACCGACCGATCCGATGGTGTTCATGACCTATGAAACGAACGCACCATGTACGTATTGTGACGTCATCGCACTTTTTCATCATTGTCGGTGCTTGTGATTCATTCGCAGCTGTGTGCATATTACAGGCAATTGATAAAACGTTACTTATAACTACTTTTTGCTTGATCGTAATAAGATATTAAACGCTTTGGATTGTTTTTGTACCGACGAGTCTTTTATCATTTTGTGAAATTTGTCTGGTTTCATCGATCGATATTGGGGTTGTATTTTCTGAAAGGTAAATCAAGTCTTCTTTTTTCCTGGTTTTTCTTTATTTAAAAAAAAATGGATGTTTCTGGCTTTTCGTGTGGTTACCAAAAATAATTATTGCGAAATCATTTTTTTGTTTTGTTCAACTAAAACCTATCAATTGACGTATGATTTTTTGAAAGCGGTCAAATTAATTTATTTAGTTTTTTTAATAATTGCCTTTTATAAAGAAAAAATATTTAACATTGTCAATTTATTTCTGATCTTAGTTTTGACTAGTTCATTGAACTTCTAAGAGGAATTTGAAATATAGTAAAAGAATCATAAGTGAAATTATGAAAAATGTTGATGTTTTGTTAATATTTTGCCTGCTATAAATTGCTTTTACGTGTAATGTAGCGAGAGAAAATATATTAAGCTTTCCCTTTAATGGAGTCGGATGAAAGGTCGTTGACTCAAGCGCAGATCTTCCTTAAAATTTTGAAGGTAGATAGAATGATATAGCTACACGTATCTGAATTCGGGGTTATATACGTTCACGGTGGTTTTGATCGCTGTATACTCAGTTAACCTATCGTAGATGTCCGCTCGAATTATATGACGAAGGCGAAAGTGCAAAGCTTCCGATTGTTGAAATCGTCGGGCTTCTTTTCTTGTCGGAATTTGTAATTAAACGGATATTTTTTTCCGATTTTGTAAAGCAACAGTTAAAGCTTTTTATTTGGATTGTCGTTTAATGGTTAGCAGAGTGTAACGAATTTTTTTGTTAAGGCGAAGGGCGTTTATTTCATGCTAAGAATTTCGTTAGTTGGTATGCAATCGCTTGAATAATCTGAGATTTCTGCGTTTGCTTTTCTCTTAGACAAACTTTGTTCTTTACGGTCCGTCGCAAATCCTTTATCATACTCCGTGGCAGAAATTAAAAACTTAAAGACGGACGGGCAGAGAGGACCAGGTGGTGCTTCTCGATGCTCAGGAGGAAGGTAAGTTCAAATTACGATCATTAATTTGTTGATAAATACTAATTCTTTAACATTTTAAAACTTTTTTAAATATTAAGAAGGGACGAGTCTCAACGTTCCCTGGCCAATAACGCTGCTTCATCAGCTTTCCGCAGATGGGTTCCTCCGTCAAGCATTAAACGAGATGCGTACACACTACAAGAAAAAAATGACATCGTTTTCCGCCGTGTGCGTGGGTGAGTTTTCTGACGCGTTTTATTTTCAATAATGATTTAGTTAATAGCAGTGATGTTTTATACATGTGTTTTTAAAGAATTCTTAATAAACTTACGCCTGATAAATTCCACAAGTTGAGTAATGAATTGCTAAGTACAGGACTAGATTCTCCCACTATTCTTAAAGGTGTCATTTTGCTGGTAAGTGTTTTATATATTAATTAAAATGATATTTTGAGTTAAATTTTTCGTGATATTTGTTTAAAGATTTGCGAAAAAGCCCTTGACGAGCCGAAGTACAGTTCTATGTACGCACAGCTATGTCGGAAATTGAGTGAAGAAGCTCCTAACTTTGAACAATCAAACGGTGCCTCTGTAAGAATTGTACAGAAATCTATAGTTGTGTATGTTTTCAGTAGATATTAACCGTATATTTTTAAGACTTTTCGTCGTCTTCTCCTCTCCAAGTGTCAGGACGAATTTGAAAACAGAAGTCGTGCAACAGAACGTAAGTTTCTATTTTATTTTATTGATTTTTAGTTTTAATTGGCTTCGTTTTGGTAGTTTTTGATCTAAAAGATGGCCCCCTCACGAATGAGGAGGAGGACCAGCGGAGTCTTGCCAAACACAAGATGCTTGGGAACATCAAATTCATCGGTTTCATATATTTTTCTTATACTAAGTTATAATACAATTTTTCGAACTGTTATTTTAATTTTTAATGAAGGGGAACTTGGTAAGCTGGAGATGTTGCACGAAAGTATATTACACAAGTGCATCCTACAACTCTTGGAGAAGAAAAAGTGTCGACGGGGAGGAATCAAGGACGTGGCTGAGGATTTGGAGTGCCTCTGTCAGATAATGCGTACATGTGGTCGAATTCTTGACTCTGATAAGGCAAGGTCTCTCATGGATCAGTACTTCGATCGCATGAAGACTCTGGCGAACAATCAGGAACTGCCATCGCGTATTCGTTTCATGCTGCAAGACTTGTTAGAACTACGTGAACGCAAGGTAATTTTATTTTGAACGGTTAAATTAGTTTTACTTGACTAAAATATTTTTTATTTTTTTAAATAGCGTTGGGTTCCTCGCAAAATCCTCACCGATAATGGCCCTAAAACAATTCAACAAGTTCGTGAAGACGCTGCCAAAGTAAATTTTTAGTAATTATTTTGTATGTAGCTGCTCTTGAAAATTTGAACGTTTATTTTTAGGACATTGGTTTTTATCTACCACCTCCCAACACTGGGAAAACTTACAATGTTGGGATGTTTCCAGCTATGAGGGGCCTGCAAAATCGAGGGGGTATGGATGATGTGTTTGGGCTCATGCCCATGGGTAAGTTTTATCATTATTTGACTCACTCGATTATTAAATAGGCAAAATTACAGAAAATTTAAATCTTGGGACTGGACCTGGTGTAATAGCAACTGATAACTTCAACGGTTATATGAACAACATGGGACGTCAAAATAGAAACAACATGCAGAATCCAGGTA